>JAODFY010234120.1:0-10277 GCA_027580055.1 Paracaudina chilensis | reverse complement strand
CGGGGCAAGTTTACTGCATATTAAAAATCTGCAAATTGATTGTTGTGCTTCTATAGAGTTCCCGAAATTTTCTTGATGTTTCGTGACGTCACAAAATTATAACACTAAATGTTGTCAATTGATTTTTCGGACCAAATTTCGAGATAAATTCGGGCAGGCTACTGCCTACTGCATACCGTATTATAAACCTGCCGAAAGTTTCCCCAACAAAAGGCTGCCCGTAATTTTCGTGACGCCTGCCCGAATCTAGAGTCCAATGGATTTTTTTTGGGGGGGGGGGCAGTCTTTCCCCTGCCTCTTACGCCTATGGTCGAATAAAAGAGGACAAATTTAAATTCATTGACAAGATCATTAACACGTTTGGCAAAAATCCCAGAGGCCTTCAGTTTCTGTTCACTGATAAGGCTATATGCCTATTCATATGAAATAAAGTGATTGACCAAGCGAAACAACACGCAAGCAAGCCTATGCAAACAAATCAGTATTCTTGCTATTGACCTCATATAGGCCTATTGTTTTCTTTTTCAGGCAATATTAAAAAAAATGTTTCTTAAAATTCCAGGGGGGGGCAAGCGCCCCGTCTTGTCCCCCTTGCGGACGCCCTTTAATTGTTCGGTGATTCCATATAATTGTTTATCGTGTGATCCTTTTTCATATTATATTCAGCTAAGTTTACTTAATATTCACTTTATCATGAAACTATATCGCGCATTCTCACTTTCAAAGCAAATATACAATTATTCTAAATACTGGGTAAAAACTGCCAATCGGGTAACGTACGCCACGCCAAATCCTGGGAAATCCGAGCTTTCAATCAACTTTCCATCAATTTTAATTGATATAGATGTTATTGTGTAAAATATGCCTACCATGTGAGCAATCGCATGTTTGCATGACTACATTTCATGTTGAAGTGAATAAATGTGTTTATATTTAAAGAATAGTCCAGTGAAAAACCTAACTTTCTGATCCATAAGTGGAGGAAGGAAAAATTACACTCAATGGCGACAGTCGCATAATGTTGTAATAGCACTTTTGGTTGTTGACTCTTGAATCACTTTATTTGTATTTTAATTACGCATATCATAAAGGGCTAGTCCTCGCCCGGGACCGAGGCGAGCCAGAGCCGTATCCGAAGTACGAAAAATACACAGAGGGGGAGGTGGTTGAAATGTATGCGTGGGCGAACATGTACTTTATATACGTCTTGTGTTAACATTTCATTCGATATATAGAACCTTTGCTCTAAAGCATCCAGGCACGAGGTGCTTGAACGAACATATAGTTGAATGTCGGTTAACGGAGTTTGGACCCATTATATATTGCTATCTCAGCAAGGACGGAACTTGGTGGTGTAAACATAATAATCATCAAATGGGCAATGAACTCTTGAATTCATTAAACCCTATCTGGGCTAACTTTAACCCAGAGAGGGATCCTATAAACGGTCCATGCACCTTAATTACGGTACTCAATAAAGCCAACTATCCATATGGTTTTAGACCGGTTGGGGAAATGCTTGGGCTTCGCCCCTTTAGCACTCGTTGTATCCGGCCTTGCCGCTCAAACAAAGGTGTCCAGTCACAGTGGAAGCTTTTTTGCCCCCTGCTCTTTTTTGCGCTCGCCCATTGGCGGTGCTATGTTCGAAAAGTCGTTTAGCAATTGCATGCGGTATCCATCCTGGTCTGTACATTTGTGTTATTTTCTAGGTTATTAACTAAGCGATACATTGCTTAGTTAGCCATTGAGCAATGAGTTATTATATATTTCGGAGGAATAAACGCCAATATATCTTAGCAACGGGAGACGTTATGGAGACGGGAGTTAGACCAATGAGTATCATTTCTTATTTCGCTGTCCCATATTTGTATGTACCATATCAAGACTTGCTTAAAAATCATCCAGACGGTTGGAAGCATTCATAATAGACCGTTTCAAGTACGCATGCTCGAAATGAATCTAGTCGGGACCAACACGACAACCTAAATCTTTATCTTATTTTTAACCAAATTAGATTAAGACGTGACATTAAAGATAAAATGTTACTTATAACTTCAATAAACATATCCCAAATCTCTAGTTTAGGAGAAATTGTTCTGTTCTGAAACTAATAAATGTAAGTACCACTGCGTGTGTTTGGACGTTTATCTCCATTCACCTAGGACCGAATATCATTACTATCTCATTAGTATCATGAAGTCGTTTATTCCGAAGAGAATATTCATGAACACAAATATCCTTCATTATACGCTATACATTCTCAGTTTCTCACTCCAAAATTAATTCCACTACCTTTCCTGAAATTTTTGATGGGTCGAAGCCCCATACTAAACAGCAAATTAGCTGACCAGTCTAGCAAATTTATTGTATATTGGTGTGCGAAAGTTGCTTATACTTTTAACGTCCTTGCCTAAACTGACTGTAAAATAAACTAAAATAACCATGGTGTGTTTTTGACGAGCCTAACGTTATGTGGCTGAATTAAAGGTATGCAATTCTGGCCCCAATGTGAATTTCACAGACCTCCACATGAAGACCCATACACAACTGGGCTGACCAGTCTAGCAGATTTCCAACCTATAGTCGGGCAGTGGCGTAACTTTGGTTAAGTGTGCCCTGGGGCGAAAGGGAATTTGGATGCTCCTGTCCAAGGATTTAAAAAAAAAAAAAAAATAGGGTCAAAAGCGTAATTCTATGCGGATGCTAGGTGGATAAAGGCTCGTCCTAAGCCATTATAGCCATACAGATACAGTATTACCGTGTCCAGCGGCGCCGTCAGGTTATTGTGATTGGGAGGCACGATCCAAAATGGTATTAGTAATTTGTGTCCCGGAGGCAGGGGCGTGGCTTACCTTACATTTTGAGGGGTGCCAATGATTTCATGGGGAAGGGGGTCTGTGATCTACAAGATCTAAGCGGAGCGCCACCATTGGTTGGCGCATAGCGTAGCAAAGAAAATTTTGCCAAAAATGCCACCCAGGCCTCGTAGTCCTAAGACAGTTGTTTGTAGGTTATACAAATTTTACGCAAAAGGGTAAATTGTCCCGGTCACATGCACACGTCGTTGCATATTGTGCAGCTGTAAGGATTTTTTTTGCCCCTCCCCCGCAAGATATGTGTGCCTCATGCTTAATGTGTTGCCCTCATGAGACTTCTGACCCCTGCTTGATTCTCTAGCTGAAACATTGTTGCGATACAGCCATATGACAAAATTGAATTGAATAACAATGTCGCGGATGAATTTCAGACTTTCAGCACACTTGCTCGAAAATTGTTGGGGGCCTGGCAGAAAAGGGATGGGAATGGGGTCTTGGGAATGTTTTAGAATAATCATGATCTCAGATGCGATTTGGTGCTATATTTGTCTGTTTTTCTGTTGAGGAATTTTCATTTTTGAGGTTAACAATTTTACACCTCAACCCACCCCCTACGAAAAACACTAGCTCACACGAATTTCCAGGCAAAATGATTTTTTGGTCAAAATATGATTGAGGCACGTGCCCCCCATGCCTCCCGTACCGGCGCCACGATTCGTGTCGAAACTGTATCCAGGCCTGGGTGCCCGGGGTTTTACCCCCTCAGAGCGCAGGAGTTACGCCACTGAGTCGGGCGAGAAATGTTTGCCTTTACCGTTAGCCTGGTTTTTAATTCTAAATGTTATATAAATGCCACAGTACACACATAAAAAAATTGCATGGGATATAATACTCTGTTTATGAACGAACTATCCATGTGCAAAACGAAAAGGAATTCCCCTGAATAATCGACGTTCATGTATTTCTACGGAAGCATATAAGAGACATTTTAGTGATGACAGTAACACGTAGATTAACTGGTGGCCCCATATTTTATATTATTTCCCTTTTACATGTACGACGGGTGTGGTTGCGTCACCAAGCGGGACGGTTGGGATGCGTTCGGGTGGAGTTACATATCTCAAAAGTTTTGGTGCGCCCGTGTACCACCAAATAAAATTCGTGATACTTGAATTTATTAATTTTTTAATCTATAATGTTACCAATGCCATATTTAAGTATCTTGTCTGTCATGTGTCTCATTGGCACATTACAACTAAACATATAATCTGATCTTCAAATCCATAGAATTTGTCATGTTGTAGACTGTTGGGCCTGCTTTGCATTGTGACCTGTACGCTTCCATAATTTGCCTACAGCGCATACGTACACTACGATGAGTCGATCATGAACTTCCTGTAGGGAATTTCTCTCTTAGAAATATAATTTGGGAAGTACCCGATGTTTCATGTTGATCTCGTGCTTACCCTCGCTCGCTTGACCTCGAATGTCTAATCATTTTTATCACAAGCGTTGTCGTGGTTACTTTAAAATAAACAATTATGGATTGTTTATAGTATTCGTGGGGTGATGGATCTTTTCCACTTGCTGCCCCCGCCCCTTATGGAATGATCTACCTTACTATATTTGTTCATCGAAGAGAATTGACTCTTTCAAGAAGAATTTGAAGACGCTTCTTATGCGTGAAGTATTCAAGGACTAAATGTTCATATTCTTCAATTATGTTGAGTATAGTTTTTGTTAGTTTTGTTTATTGATTGTATGTTGTTTAAAATGTTGTTTTGTGTTTAACGCTTTGAGCACGTTAGTAGATTTCGCGCATTACAAATCTTCCTATTATTATTATTGTAGCACTAAATTACTGAAAGTTGTATTATTTTACTTAATTGTACGATTTGAAGTTGCTATAAAACTTTGAGGGCGAGTGCCTTTGATTTTGAAGATTAAATTTCATGATAAAAAAAGGTCTATATATGTGTTAGATACTATGAATCTCTGTTCAACCCTCTTGCTTTGCATTTAATCAAACCGACACAAAATTATTCAAATGAAATCGGTCCTATGACGTCAAATCCATGTTTGCAATCAGCTTGCCAGTCAAATATATAGACAATACATTACCATATATGTTACATATATGTTAGTAATACATATATGTTAGTAATGTGTAAGACTAAGCTATATGCGACTGATATTATGTATGTTTTACCTTCCGGCTGATTGCAAACAACTGTTTGGAAGGATTTGACAGTCCAAAATGACCGCTCTATATAAATCGAATTTTACTAAGCAATTCATTTGAATTTGATGTGTCGGTTTGATTAAATTCAAAGCGTGGGGTTAACCAGAGAATGATATATACGAACACATGTATAGACCTAACTGTATCATCAACCTCCCCTTAAATATGACTTAGGTCGGTCTCTCTCGTGGTACATTGACCCGTCGATCAAGTAGCATCCCCACTATCCTTTCCTTTGCTAATCAACCATTTTGAAGCACATCCCAGGTATGCTATAAGTAATAAAATGTGCAAACAAAGTATCTACAATGAATTTCTGGGAATTTCCGTGCCCCTCGGATACGGTTGGTTTAGACGAACAAACACCGGGCTATAAAAAGCAAAGGAAACGCTAGTCTTTTAAAGAATAAAAAACGAGTGTTCATTCGAGTGGCAATTCAAATAACCTGACTAGCGGACTAGGGGACCTGGAATGCAAATATGATGTAACACCGCTTAATGACGTATTATCAATTAAATCAATTCCCTGCTTAATTCCGAATGCAATACAATCGGGTCCAATGTTTAACAATGTCAAAGGGTATAGGGAGGGGGTGATTGAAGCATCCTCAAACTCGTTACTTTTTATCCAACAAAGGACCACTTACATATAACTAAAAAAAAAAAAAACACGTCTGCAGAAACTGCAGAAAATCGGACAAATTCGCCTTATCGGGCAATTTTCCAGATTGGACAAAGTATTTCGAAATATTACCATATATTTCGAGGTGCGATTAATATATTATATAACAACAGCAACAACAACAAAAATTCACACCAATTTATATCAACAAACCAAATCGGACACAGCGTCCATTCCGGCCCAGACACTTATCAAGCGTCATTCTACTACAACATCCATTAACCTGAAACAAAATCATTAATGATCATCACCCCAGCGGCGTAACCATCAATAAACATGCAGTCAGTGATCAGATCTGCGTCTCCCCCACTTCCCCTCCTGTCGTATATTCAAAGAAAGAGTTCACACAAGAACCAAAATTAGAACACAATACCTAAGAGAAGGATATCAGCGTTTGCTGCTAGAAGATTCATAATTCTTGAAAATCACCTAACATGTATTCATACTTTCAAGCTATCGCATATTTTAATTTTGTTATCTCATCGCCCCGAAGGGGGAGATGAGATATTGTAATTGATTTGATATTAGACATATAAACACTATTGCCTATCACCATAGCAGCGGTTGCCATGGTAATGGTTTGGATTGGTGAGTAGCGACCATCAAGGGTACCCTACTGTGAAGTGTCTATGGATACCAGGGGATACATGTAAAATACACAACACTTTTATTGAAAATTTCAAAAAAAATCTGAACTTTTTGGGGGAAATCTATTGCCTATCACCATATCAGCGGTTGCCATGGTAATGGTTTGGATTGGTGAGTAGCGACCATCAAGGGGTACCCTATTGTGAAGTGTCTATGGATACCAGGGGTCCAGTAAGGGGATACGCGCAAAATTCACAACACTTTTATTGAAAACTATCAAAACATCGGAACTTTTTGGTCAATTTTGCTTTACATGGCTTCAAAAGCGTATGGACAATTAATCTAAAACTTGGTGCAAATGGTGGAAATATTATGATACTGTAATGGGCTTATAGGAACCGTTGGAGCTACGATGATGAGACTTTGTATATATAGTTAGTCAACATGATTCAATGATATTTTTAAGGTCCTTTGGAGGTCATAAGGGTTAATTTGAGGTCAAATTACTAAACATCGTTGGATTAACATGAAACCTGGTATATATAAACAACATTTAGCAGTAAAAATTAGAAGGTCATCATGGGTCATTTGAGGTCACATTATCTAACTGTTTTGGATTCACATGTAACTTGGCACATAGTCAACATGCTTCATTGGGTCAATAAGTAGCATATATTGATGCAAGCTAAATATATATTTTGAGAACTAAATATAGCATTGAAAAATTGTCTCTTTACACTATGCTATTCGATTTAAAAGCTACATAACTTTGACAAGTTTCTACACTTCAATTTTATGGCCTAAAGTTAACGGGGATGTATGGAGACGGACATTGCACATGGTTGGTCGATGAAATCAGCAACTTCGTGAATTGCCCTCTTGTTTTTACAACATATTGACCATATACGCCACGCCATATCGCTTTTAATTTAAAGGCCTACATATCTCGTCCACGAGATAATTTCTGTACCCGGGTACAGTAATTCTGTAGTGTTCCATTTGAGCCAACTGTACAATACAATACCTAAGTTGAAGTTGGGAGAATGTTTACTGATCAGCTCAATTTCAGGGGGAGAGAGGATGGCCTTTTATAAAAAATAAGGGCAGTGATGGAGCCAATAGAGGCATGCGCGCTGCGTCTCCCCCACTTCCCCTCTCGATCTTATAATCATTGTCCAAATAATAGTGCAATATTGTGAGAGGTTATATTACATTGAATTGGTAAATGATAGCACTATACAGGGTGTTAATCATTTCAGGAGAGAAATATCATGGTGAGGAGGGGGAGAAACATCCCTGCTTTTTGCCCTACATAATTTCATCTCACCAAAGCATTACTATCGTTTAATTTGCGAACACCCCCTACTTACCCCTCCCCCACCCACCTCTCCTCGGTTGTTTAAAGCTGGTGCCACCACTGAACACACTACTATACTGTATGTCAGATATACATGATGTTTTTTTTTTAATATATATACATGATGTTTTTTTTGTCTGGAAATGACATTCGTATTTATGAACTTTGCACCGTTTACAACGGAGGTTGAAATTTAGCACTCTGCAAGTAGATATATGTACACCACACTCCTATAAGTTATTAACCTTCCACGGTATATTTTGTTATCACGAAATAGATATACTGTTGCTAAATTTAAACTTGTTTATTGAATTAGTGCCTCTTACAGTAACGTTAATACGTGCACACCTGCTAGTTACTTATGACTACATGGGGATGAGCGGTTACTCAACTTGACAACCTTTGTAACGAACGTACGTGAGAGCTGGATGGTATAGCATACACGTGGTTTAAACATTCAACCTGCATGCTGTACACATGTGCTTATGCAACCGGGCCAGACTGCCCACCCCTTCCCGTCTCCCTTTTTTACATATATAGTCCAACTGGACTATTTTACTATAGGTAAATTAAATTAAATGTCAGTCAGCCATCTTACACTCTACAACATTATTATAAGTGTCTAATTGCACCTAATACACTGCCTGGGCAAAACGCAAACCAAAAAATGGGGGTCGTACTGTTTTCCTGGGGTTTGGGGTCCAAGGTCAAAAGGTCATAAAGGGTCAACTACCATTTTGTGTGAAATCCACGTGGTGAAGGTAAAAATTCTATTAAAAAAAAAGGACCCACTCCCCTACACTTGGGAAAATGTCTAAACATGTTTTTAAGACCTCCTGAAGATTTCAGGGCTGTATCTTCAGGGTTTGGGAATAAATCAAGAATCCCCACAAAATTCCCTGTAATTTGACACCAAAATCAGTGGTCGGGGGGAAAATCCATACCTTTTTTTATCCCTCCACCCATGAACGATCATTGATCATTTTGCCATAGCGCCCTTTATTCTTTGTTATTTGATTTTTACTGGCTGAGTTTGAGTGTGAGCTTCAACTCGACAAGCCAATATGTTATAGGAATGCACTATGAATCCAACAATTGTGATCAGTCGCAGGCTGTCAAAGGGTAAAATTAAGATGAACACTGATAACTATATTTTATCAACTTATTAATACTGTTTTTGCAGCTTGTACATGATTCGTTTTAAATCGCAATGTCAAGCCATCGATTCTTTTTCTTTTTTTCACACTTTATTGAAGCAAAGTGCGGCGGTGTATTGTCCCGTAAGTACACAATATTATTCTTAAACGAGCATACAGTTATTGTTTATATATTCGACCAAACAAGGTCACGACCTCAAATTTGTCTGGCTATTTTTATTTATCTTACGTTGTTCTCATAATTTCTGCAGTGGTATGTTAAAAGTATATTCCAGTAAAAAAAAAATCAACTTTCTGCTAAATGAGACGATGAAAAAATGCACATTCGTTACCTAAATTTGTTAAATTTATTGCATATACATGTACCTGTACGAAAACACCCACCTCCATATAATCAAGCTCCTTAACTTAACTTGTTGCCAAACTTATGCAACTACACTCCTTACCTAAATGTGTTAAAATTATTGCATACACAGAAGTAGCATGTACGAAAACACCCACCTCCTTTCACAAAGCTCTTTACTTAAATTTGTTGCCAAACTTGGGCATTGCACGTAAGACGCCAGATCGTCGGCTAAATTTCATGCATTGACGTACTTTTTCCCACACCTAATTAAAATGAATTCATCATGCTATTATAGGCCTTTTATATATGGCTGTAACGTCGCAGAACTAGACCTACAGTGTAGATATCACATACAGAGGGGTATTTACATTATTCGTCTTTTTTTTGGCAAATTATAAATCTTTGTCACACTATATAGGCTTTTACATTATAATATGGTAAAATGATGACCAACCCGTTAAAATGAAGCCTGATTTTTGCTTTTCATCTAACATTTTACATTGATCGTTTTGTACCGTTTCCTATTTCTTATGTCCCTTATGGCAATACATTTTCGGCGAATACAAATGCCTTTACATTTGTATCTTCCTCCATTACCCTATAGTTGTATTGACATTTAGTGATATGTGAAGAATCGATCATCGAATTGTCCACATGGAAGCTCCAGCCCAAAAAGGAGACACTTTGAAAGTGGAATGTATGAAGGGGATAAACCTTTTCCTCAGGCCATTCCAACCGCATCCTGGTAGTGGAAGCAAGTGGAAGCACTTAACCAACATGCATGCCTGTATGAAGAGATGCATGAAATACTTGGTAAGAAATAACTGCGTTGAACCGTTTTTGGGTAACACTTCGGTACAAACATATACATGGACATATTTACAAATTAGGTTGCAACCTCGGCTTTGGTAACATGTTTTAACTATGTAAGTTAACAAACTGTTTATGATTTGGTAAGTGACAATGTTTTAGTATTGTTGAGAGGGAGGATGTTTTTTATTTTGTAAATTGCAAAAATAAAATAATTGCAAATTATTAAGTATTTGCTCTCGCCTTCCTTATTCTAGGAAGGTGAGAGCAAATACAAGC
>JAODFY010234109.1:0-10277 GCA_027580055.1 Paracaudina chilensis | reverse complement strand
CTTTAAATTCAGTTATTAACACTACAACAAGACAATTTTAACTTTATGTACATAACTGGCGAATCTGTGGGTCTTGTGTGACACGCGAAACCTACGTGAATTTCCTACGCGCTCCCCCACCTTTAAAAAGTACGTGGGATTGTATGAAATAGTAAAAGTGAAACCAATAAAATTCGGATCGAAACACAGTTCAGTCTTAGATAACTGTGTTTATCAATACCCGCTTGGCATACCAATTCGTCTGACCGAAATCCCTGGTTAGGCAGGTGTTTTCAGGGTCGTTGCTCAGTTGCAGCGTTCAGCCGACGGCTCTCCTGGCGCACGGACCAGCTGGCTATCGGACAGGCGGAAGGCGCTCTTGGCCGATCCAGCACAGAACAGGCGCAAGGCTTTCCTGGCGGATTGCGGACGGCTCTGCGGCCCACTCCTCCTGGCGGATTGCGGACGGAACCAGCGGCCCACTCCTCCTGGAGGACGGCACTGGCGGATCCAGGTGAAGTGGATGAGAAGGAGCCCTGCGGATCGGTCAAGCAGCCAACGAAGAAAACCGCCCGGTGAACGCGAAAATACGCATATGAGACCTATATTAATACAACTGCAGATAACATGATATAGGCAAATTAAAAGGCATATCACTTTATGCTTATACACAGTTCCATAATCGTATAATATTGATATTCACTCAATAATTGCATTTCAAATACTTTGAAATATAAGTTTAAGTTACATTAATGTTGCAGGTATCACCTGTTACAACCGATAATGTAAAAAATTACCGATAATGTAAAAACAACCTATAATGTAAAAAGAAATTTTTCGATAATATAAAAAATATCTTCCGATAATGTGAAAATTCTTCCTTATCGATAATGTAAAAATTCTTCCTTACCGATAATGTAAAAAAATACCGATAATGTAAAAAAAATTACCGATAAGGTAAATAGAAATTTACCGATAATGTATAAACGGAAAATACATGCATGTGTGTCAGTGTGCGTATGTATGTATGTGTGTATGTATGTCCCGCACGAAATGAGCTCATGGTGGCGCACCACTATTAGAAGACCTGATTTTCTTTTTTTCCAAAGTGTACCCCCTCTGGAAAATATAGTCCCTAAAATATTGTGGCTGCTATTTCTTTTCTCAATTCTATAATGACTTGATTTTGATTGCATCTGAAAGAGCATAAGTGAAAGTACAAACTTTGTAGATTTCGGGGCAATATGCTTGATTTTCCCATTTTTTATATTTTATAAAATAATAAAACACATTGTGCATTTAAACGATGATATGGCGGCGGAACAACATCACTAAACTTTGACTCCTCGTAGCTAAAAATCTAGATGGTCATGGTATGGAAAATTGTAAATGCCATTCACGGGCAATTTGTCAGCTACAACATGATGGGTAGGGATTGTTGGTTGAGAACTTCTCACTGACTTTAGAAACCATCGAACATAGCAAAATTAGTGTGTAAGTCAATGGAGAAATTATATGTGTTGTGCCCTCTTACAGTACGCTCTTACAGTAAAGTTTCATTCAAGGTTACTTTGAAGATGACGTTACTGGCAACTCACAGGCAGTGGCGTCCCTAGACATGTTAAAGTAGGGGAATATCATTTCAGGGAGGAGTACCACAAAATACAAGCCAACTTTTTTTTAAACATTTGGGGGGCATGTGATGTCACTGTGAGTATATGATACCGTCCACACTCCTGATCCCATTGCGTTCTTATATAGTCTGGACAAGGCTTAAGTAATGTTATATAGACTTACTACAAGTAATTTTTTTTCAAAACGAAATTGTAAACATTGATACCTGGAGAACGGAACATGATATTTGGATGCCGATTTCAGTACCCATTGTACCTTTATATTCTCTTTCATAAATTACGGTTACCTGTTGGGTTTGTAAATTTCAGGCTCCTAAATAATAGCATTTTGTGATGTGATGTCGACTGTGATTCTTGCATAACAAAATAATGTAGGTCTATGTTAGGTCTATTCTACGGAGGAAACAAATAACATGATTTACGAGATAATTTGTGTCGACATACTTTATTTTTAAAAGGACTTGTCAAGACTTGTCAAAATGTCTCAACATGACGACATCTTGTTTAAATGATGTGGAATTATCAAAATAACATCTCTCCCTGTCTCATCCTCTGTCTCATCATGCTGAAAGAACGTCGACTTATCGAGATAAGTATCTCGCCGTGACGACATCTTATTTTAAAGGAGTCGACATGTCGAGATAAATTATCTCAACCTTTTATTTCCAAATTATCTCAAATACCTCGCCATGTCGACATTCTACTTAAAGACGTTAGTAGAATGTCGTTTTGGCACGTATATCTATTTCATAGCATAAACTTAGTATACACCAGATAATAATTCCACCGTCTCAAAGGCTAATATCTGTTTTAATTGATACAATATTAGTTTCGCCTGCACAGAGACCCGTAACGTTATATCACTCACAACCATGCACAAATGCGTGCCCCTGGTTTAATTAGACTACCGTGATTAAACACATATACCTTTATAATAATTAGACTACAGTGATTTAAACACATATACCTTTATAATAAATGTGCCCAAATTTTGAACCGAAGACTATTTGGGGGCAAATATGCAATAATGAGAATGTCGGTTGTACGGCCAGACACAACCGACATTGTGTCGGTTGTCCGGAGGCCTGCCTATATGCATCCGATTGAAGCTATAACAACCCTGCGTGGTTAACAACCATGACGCAGGGTCAAACTGTTTAGGGTGACATTTCAATCCGACAGGCAGCGGTGAACATATGTTTAAAATATGTTTTAAATTAACAGATTGGTGTCCCGCATTCTCGATTTCTGTCACCATTTTCACTTTAAAAGCAATTAAGCAATTTAAAGCAGTAATCAGGGATAATAAACCATTTTGTCATCATATTATACCACATCATAATGCATATATAGTGTGGAAAATGTATGAAAGATTCATAATTTGCAACAAAACTTATCGATGTTCTTCAAAAAAAGACGAATAATGTGTATATTTAGTTACCGACTCAGCAGGTGATATATAATTTGTAGGCCTAGTTCTGTGAAAAAGTTCGTCGACAAGATGTGTGGCATAATTTCTTCGCAAATAGGGCGATATGCGATGTGAAAGATCCAGGGAGTCTTTTAATCATAACTAACAAGGGAAACGAATGGCAAGAGAAAAATGGCGAAAGAAGGGTAACACTCGGGGCTCAGACCCTGAGTATTGCTTTAATATAATACAAGTGTCTTTGGTAAAACATTGTCAAGGCGAATATACGAAAGGTATACGTAACTCCGGACATTTTTTGTTGTTAAGTAGAATAATTTGATGAGGTTTTCTGGCGACTTTTAAGTCCTTAATAGAGTAAGTATATCTTTTAATCAGTCTTGACACTCATTGCTTAACAAATTATCTAAATTTTGATGTGAGCAGCGGTTTTTTTTTTTTTTTTTAGGACGAATGAGGCCAATTTGTAAAATATTCAATAAACATCCATAAATATTGATAAAATTCCTATAAAACTTCATAAAATCTATGGAAATTGACCTCATTCGTCCTGTGAAAAAAAAATACGCTAACCACCACCATGTTATCACGTTTGCCACATTTTGGAAAGAGTTAATTCTAAAGTTTAAAAGGGATGTGTCGTCTTAACATGATTAAAAAAAAAACAATAACAATAATCGCAATAACTACATAGGCCTATTACATAGAACGAACTTTGACTGCATGCAGTGAATACTGAAATCGCCGGAAGTTGAAGCTAGCTGCCCCCAAATTTAGCCATTACTAATTCAAGTTATAAATACAGGCGCATGGCACACAAACCAAACAAAACATGCTCCGGCAACGGTGACAAAGTAATAAACGAAATTAACGTATAAAAAAACAAATTAACGTAGAACCGGTCTAGTCTGGCTATCATTTTAGGCCGCTACTCCGGGTTTTCCCCAAAATTTTCAGCAATCTACAAAACACAGCCTATCTGATCGGCCGTCAAGTTCAAAACGACAATGTATTATTTCATTTATTTGCTAAGTGTTTCTAAGCATGAATTCTCGCTAATGGTTGTAAATGTTTGACAAATGAGTATAGGCCTATAGAATATAATTGTTTTACGCGACTGGACTGACCACATGGACCGTATACATATACATATACGGTTCTGGCGACCGTCTCAAAAAACTCCCTTTATATAAAACAATCCGGGTAGCATTCAACTTTTATTTTCCTGCTGTTGTCGATGTTTCCCTATCAGAAAATGGCGAGATATTTGATTTTAGCCAGTTTTAGGAATAAATGAGTAACCAGTCATCAGTTAAAGGTGGGGGACGCGTAGGTAATTCACGTGAGTTTCGCGTGTCACGCAAAACCCACACATTCGCCAGTTATGTAAATAAAGGTAAAAATGTCTTGTAGTGTTTATAACTGCATTTAAAGTTGATACAACATAGAAACGTTCAATGGAATGTTTCAGGTTTTGCAAAAGAACCTCATTGAAATGTTACTTTTGGTAAGTTTTGCTACAAGCGCCCCCACCTTTAAGCCCATGTAATTGTTACTGATATTTTTTTCCGCCCCTTAATAAAAAAAAAAAAGGTCGCGACCCCAGGGGACTAAATTATTAATATCGTCACACTGACAACTAACAGTCATACTAAACCATAGTAAATTAATAAAGTGGCTGTAGTGAACTCATTATTTCTAATTGACCGACCATGAATTGAGCCGACAGGAATGAATAAGCAGTGGGCGTTTACCACGCTGATAAGCATTGTTATCGCCTGCATGGGAGATCAGGTGTTATGTAATACTACCTTATCAAACGACAAGTCGATGCAACAGTATATTAAAATAATAAGAGTGATAAATGAACATGTTTATGTTTTTTTACCAATCTATTTTGTCAAAAGTCAAAAAGTTGTACAGTTGTTATATCTGGGCTATTTTTTTTTCAAATTGCTTTTGTATATTTTTTAAATAATTTTGGCAGCTGTGCACAGACTATGCTACATCAGATGCTGTATTGGCCCGTATACAGTGTGACAGTGCGGATCAGCCTGGTCTGTAAGCAACGATGGGCTTTGCAACAGTTATGTACGGTTAATTAACTGAACCTTCCAATTATAAACGATAACAAAGGCTATTTGAATGTGTGTGTGTCAGAGCTGACGGCTTTTCTTTAATTTCGAGGAATACATTATTTTCAACATTATATATCTCAGCGAATGGAAAAAGTTATGTATATATATAGTAATGGGAGTTGTACCAATGGGTGTATTCGTCTTTCGCGGTCTCGTATCTTTGTGTGTATGTCCGTGTCATGACTTCGTTCTGCAACTAAGGGCGTCAACAGCCTCTGAAAAGTGGGGGAAATTTCCATGAAGAAGTTAGCGATCGCCGTCCAATATCAACCCCAAATACAGTTTGTTTGTTTGTTTATTTTGTTTTGACACTTTAAGCAAAAATGATTTACCTAATGACATGAATATAATCAACAACATGCAAAAAAAAGTGAAAGGAAGTGTGGCTAAACACCCTTGGGGGCTTGCCGAGAGCACACTCCCTGCTTAATTATAGGGAATTACAAACACTTAAAATACAAAACAAGAAAAAAAAACTGAGAGAATTACAAACACTTATAGGGAATTACAAACACTTAAAATACAAAACAAGAAAAAAAACGATTAACTGAGGGGCGTAGCCAAAATGAACGGCAGTGAACTTAAATGAGTGTAAATATTAATACTTGCTGATATGTTTTGGCGAAAAGGGTTAATACTTAGATTGTTTTTCAAAGTGCTGGGAAGTGAGTTCCAGAGCTTGATTGTACGGTAGCGAAGTGTGTTTTGTGAGGATGAAGTCCTAGTAAAAGGAACATGAAGGTGAAGTGATTGCCTAGTGTTGTGGTTGTGTACAAGTGAATTTTGGATGTGAAAGTCATTGAAACAGCTTGACAAAGACCCATGTGCCAATTTATGCGTGAAAACAATGTTCACTTTAATATTGTCATCTAATTTTAACAGATTCAACGACTGATATAAACTATTGGTGTGGTCCCGTGGGCCAGAGTGTGTGATGTGCCTGATAGCGCGTTTTTGGAGTATGCTAAGTTGGTAGTATAAGACCAGATTGTACAGCAGTAATTTAGATTGGGGTAAACAAGGGTTAGGTAAATTGTTAGGTAAATTGTTCGCAGGACACTACGTATGCATTAAGTTCCTTCTGTATGTATACTTACTCAGTTAAACAGAACCACATGAGCAGCCAGAAGCTCAAGTCATTGCGTTTGTACTCTTTACTGTTTGTCTTTGTTATGCCCGGGATCGATACAACAGTTGGCGTCGAGGATGGGATGCACTATGACGAACACATTAATGGAAAACACCGGGCATTCATTGTTTAATCAGCTAAACGCTTTAAAGAAGTCAAAATTGGCCGAAACTCTCGTAGAGATTTAATAGGGTTAATATGGGTCTTCAGTTAAAGCAGAATTTTATAACCCTGATTTAGAAAACTGGGACTCTTACGAAGAACGTTTACAACAATTGTTTTTTGCTAACGATATTTCTGACGATAAGACGAGAGTCGCTATCCTGTTATCATCTATGGGTGTTAAAGATTATGGGATTCTGAAAATCATAGTCTCCCCAAATTTACTGTCCGAAGATGATACGCTCACGTTAGAAAAGGCTGCGAAGGTAGCGTTGAGTATGGAGTCGGTTTCTAAAAATGCTGCAATCATAAAGGTAAAAACGCACAGTGTACACAGAATGAACGCTAGTTTTGGGTCTCAACTTAAGTGTTCATGTTGCGGAAGAAGAGGGCATGTCAATCGAAATTGTCTCATGAAGGACTACAAGTGTCACAATTGTGGTCGTGTCGGACATTTGCAAAGTGTTTGTCGGCAAAATAAAGGGAATGTGGAAAACAACAGTAAAAAGGTAAGAAAAGTTCAAAGTTAAAAGTGTAAGAAAAAGGAAGAATTATTCTTAAAACTCATTCATTGTGGTCAAAGGTTCACCAAGTTAGATATGTCGAATGCATACCAACAGATTGTGCTTGATCCAAATTCAAGGAAATACGTTACTGTAAATACCCATTTAGGTCTGTTTCAATATACGAGACTTCCATTTGGGGTCAGTTCTGCGCCAGCCACATTTCAGAAAGTAATGGATCAAATATTGTGTGGTTTTGAAGGGGTAGCATGTTACTTAGATGACATCATTGTTACAGGAAAAAATGACGAAAACCATCTAAGACATATTGAAGAATTATTACGTTTACTTCACTTTCATGGTTTGAAGTTGAAAAAAATCCAAGTGTTCGTTCTTTCAAGGAAAAGGCGAATATCTCGGTTTTCTAATTGATGCTAATGGTATCCAGCCGTCACCTTCCAAAGTTGAGGCAATTGCTAAAGCTCCTGTTCACAAAATTGTGCAGGAACTTCAGTCATTAATTGGCTTTGTAAATTAGCACCGTAAATTCATACCGAATTTGTCATCCATTTTAACACCCATGACTGAATGTCTTAAGATTGGAAAACAATTTGAGTGGTCAGATGATTGTCAAACAACTTTTGATCAAGTCAAATCAATTCTTACGTCTTCCAACAGTTTGATCTTTTCCTTTGACCTTCGACCACTACAAGAAGATTGTTCTAGCCGTAGATGCCTTGCCTTATGGGCTAGGCGCTGTAATCTCGCATATTACACCGGATGGAGAGAACCCCATTGCATTTGCATCCCGAACGCTTTGGCAATTGTATATGGGGTGCGGAAATTTCATCAGTATCTCTGTGGGAAACGCTTTTCCTTATTTACTAATCATAAACCACTTAAATTAAGTACATCATAGGCCCTAACAAGGGTATACCGGTTTTAGCCGCATCGAGATTACAACGTTGGGCTATTTTACTTAGCGGCTACGAGTAAGATATTAAATATCGTACGTCAAAACAGAATCGTAATGTAGATTGTCTGTCTAGGTTACAGCAGCAGGGTAATACAGGTACCAGTAAGGGTATCAATGAATTTACGGTATTGTGCACCAAAGAGGTCACTGAACTAAATCAGGCTTAAATTAAGGCATTACCCGTCACTGCTAAACAGATAGCTAAAGCTACTAACAATGACAAAATGTTGTCAAAGCTTAAAGAGTTTATCTTGTATGGATGGCCTGACGAAAAGTGTTTGGGTTCTAAATTGTTACCCTATTTCAGAAAAAGGGACGAGATCTCTGTGGAAAGGAATTGCTTGTTGTGGGGAATAAGAGTCATCATACCATGGAAATATCAGCAATATATTTTACATGAGTTACATGCTAGTCATCAGGGCATGGTCAGGATGAAATCCCTTGCAAGAATTCATGTATACTGGCCTGGCCTAGATTGCAAAATTGAAAAAAAAATGGTTAGTTCATGCGATGCTTGTCAAGCAGTTCAGGCTCTTCCACCAAAATGTTTTAACCCTTGGAAATGGCCAACGAAGCCATGGCAGCGTATACATGTTGATTTTGCTGGACCGTTTTTAGGTCATCGTTATTACATTGTGTTAACTAATTTCAATTGTTTTAGCCTTCTTCGGTTCTAGATCACAAGATCACAACATGGTGTCAGAAGTAATTCGAATTATTGACACATGTATCGATACTCCTGTGAGCAAATGAATTGGTCAATATATAAACGAATCGAGTTGAAAATGCTGTTCGTGAAATCCCGAAACTAGGCTAGGCTACGTGTTACTGTTATGATAACCTAGCAATTTCGTCCAGTCAATGTACGAGGTGACGTTTAAGTTTACGTAGGCCTACGAGCAGATAACTGGTTAATATGGTGACCACCATGTATATTGGACTAGGCTAGCGGCGTTACAGAATATATTGTTGTATTCAGTCGATTTTACAACAAGTAACGTTGAGCATAGGGGTTGTCGTTTTGCAATTTGTGTTGTGACACCACAGAGTCATTCAAAAGGTCAAAGTCAAATGTCCTTTAAAATTGTTGTAAATTGTAAGTTATTGATTGCAATCTCTACGAAAACAAAGATTATGTTTTTATCCTCTGTCAGTCACTCTGAGAACATGGTAAAATGAGTACTTTTCCAAACCGTTACCTCATAGTCTTGAATTAAAGGGGAACTTGAAGAAGAACTGGGAAAAGTTCAAATTGCTGTGGGAAAGCCATGCTACGCTAGCAGAATTAGAAAAGAAAGATGAAAAATTCAAGTAGCAACTTTTGTAACAAGCATTGGGCAAGATGCCCTGGATATCCACACCAATCTACCGTATGTAAAGGAAGAGGATAAACCAAAAATATATAAAATTCTAGGGTTGTGGGACGCATATTGCATAGGGCAAACAAATGTAATCTATGAAAGTTACAAATTCAATAATTGCGTCCAAGAGTCAAATGAAACCTTTGATGAATTTCTGGTGAAGTTAAGGATTCTAGCTTCCTCCTGCGAGTATGGGTCGCTGAAAGACCAGATGATTCGTGATAGAATTGTTTGTGGCATTTCCACCCGCAATACTCAAAAGAAACTGCTACAAATGGCAGACCTAGATTTGACGTGTGAATGAGCGCCAGCATTGAGACGAGTGCAGATGTAAATGCAGTTAGGCCAAGTGACAAGAGGTTCAGGCGTCGAAAGAGCAAGTGGGTCGACGACTGTCGATATTGGGGCAGAAGCTGATAAATATACACAGTGTAGAAACACCAATCATTTGTGAAATGTAAGAGCAAAAACGCGACTAAGTGTAAGATACATGTTCATAAAGGTCATCAAAAGTGAGTAAAACAGGTAGATTTGAAATCTGATAGTGAAAGTAGTGATAAATATGATTCAAGTGAATCAGTGTTATCAGTCACCTTACAGGGTGAAGATGTAAACAGTATTGATATGATAAATGAAGTGAGTCCATATGAAACTAAGCTGTTTGCAACTTTTCAACAACTGTGGAGTTCCAAATTGACTCAGGAGCATCATGCAATGTCATTCCTAAAAAGTATGTTCCTGAAGGTACAAAGATTAAAGTCAGTCCACAAAAATATGAACGTGTACAACAATGATTCAATGCCAGTTGTTGGTACATGTAAATTAAAGCTGCAAAACCTGAAGAATGTATTTTGTGCAGTTTGTTGTTGTTAAAGGTGATAACCAGTTGCCACTTCTTGGATCGCGTGCATCACAGCAAATGAAATTGATCAAAGTGTTGTATGAAAACATAGATAACAACAAGAA
>JAODFY010234098.1:0-10279 GCA_027580055.1 Paracaudina chilensis | reverse complement strand
AGGAGAGGACATGACTTGTCTGATAGCTATAGCCCATGTTATAGGAGGACATTACTTGTCTGATAGCTATAGCCCATGTTATAGGAGAGGACATTACTTGTCTGATAGTTATAGCCCATGTTATAGAAGGACATGAATTGTCTGATAGCTATAGCCCATGTTATAGGAGAGGACATTACTTGTCTGATAGCTATAGCCCATGTTATAGGAGAGTACATGAATTGTCTGATAGCTATAGCCCATGTTATAGGAGGACATGACTTGTCTGATAGCTATAGCCCATGTTATAGGAGGGGACATTACTTGTCTGATAGCTATAGCCCACGTTATAGGAGAGGACATTACTTGTCTGATAGCTATAGCCCATGTTATAGGAGGACATGACTTGTCTGATACAGAGATACAATACTGAAGAATTGTGCTAATCAGCATTCAAACTAATCTTGTGTTATTGTACTTTTTTTGAGCGAATAAAAGACAAGATAATTTTTTATAAACACATTTTTTTGTAGCTTCTATAGTGTTTAATGACTTTCACCCTAAAATGAATTTCACCATCTGCCCCCTCCCCCACCCCCACCCTACTAACCCACCTCCCCATGAAATTTATGATTGTTTGGTTTTACTAGAAATTTGTGGATGTGTAACAAATACTTACGTGAACCACCTCTTCTGTCTTGAGGTGAACTTTGACCTCTGTGATAAGACTGAAAAGAGTTTGGTCCTCTGTAATTTCCAGCCTGTGGGGGAAAATAAATGATGGTGAAGAGGTTTCATAAAAAATTCTGACTATAGGACATTCAAAAGTATTTACAAGGTAAGTGTCAACGTTTTTTTAATTTTTTTTTAATATAAAAACCATTGATAAGAATTATGTTTTAGTTCTCAGTAAGGTTAACTTTAATAAACATGTACATTTAAAAGTATTCTAACAATAAAGTATCTTTGTATAAAGTATTTGCAGCAACATCATTTTCCAAACAATATGGTGGCCAATGTGCTGAGAAAATCATTAAGATTTGATTGGTTGAGTGGATTAGAATGGCATGTTACTGATGTACAGAACAATTTGTGGCATTCCTTTTTAAAATTATGAAAGGTATAAACATCCTGCACCCAACTTTGGTTTCTGTGGCTGTGTTTTGTTTGCTCTTCTTTATTTTTCTTCAACTTTATTAATGAAATTGATGAAGAATGGCATGGCTGTAATTAACAGTAAATAATCATGTGTTTTGATGATTGCATTTAATATAAAGGGAGGATTAATAGCAAACACACCTGATGTAAGCGATTCCCTACTGACTTCTGTGGCGGACTGTTGAAGTTGTCCATAGCTGTTGAAAAAAAAAAAGAAGAAGCTATTTCAACTTCCTACCTTGATACCATTCACTGAGAAGCAAGAGATAGCAAGTTGATCTGTAGGCGACCTTTATCTATTAGTTGTATATTGTCGTACATTAAACGACTGGCCCCGTATATGTAGAAATCTACTAGACTTCATGACCAGCTAGTTTGAGGTAATGTATGAGGTTTGGAATTCACTTGGGGAAAGAGTCGGCCTTTAATCGGTACAGAAGCCTTTAATGTGCCCAATCGTTTTCATAAATTTGACAGATTCTGTGTAGTTTTTATGAATCAAATTTTGATGTAGTAACAAAGAAAGCCAATGGTTTGTTGTTACTGATTCCTGGCTTTTAAAATTTTATATAGAGACACTTTCTATTACCCATAGCAATATAAAATGCTTTATTTTGTAAAAACATATTATGAAGATAGTAGTGTATGAACTGTAAACCAAGACCTAAAACCATCACTAGGTATTAATTAACAATTAGCTTGCTGGGACTGATGCACTAACCCATCGGTTTAGGTCTCTGTCCAACACCCACCAGCTGCTGTAAACCAAGACCTAAAACCATCACTCGGTATTAACAATAACCTGCTGGGACTGATGCACTAACCCATCGGTTTAGGTCTCTGTCCAACACCCACCGGCTGCTGTAAACCAAGACCTAAAACCATCACTAGGTATTAACAATTAACCTGCTGGGACTGATGCACTAACCCATTGGTTTAGGTCTCTGTCCAACACCCACCGGCTGCTGTAAACCAAGCGCCTGCTCTTCATTGGTCAGGACCGTGATCAGAGTTCTCAAGACGGCCTACAAAATAAAATGAAGAGACTATGAAGAGAGGTGGTTTCCTTCAGCATCTTTAAGCAGATAAAGTCCAAGATGGATCTCTTACTCGATTCCTTCATGAGAGGACAACCACTTTATAATATCATATAATCATTGTGCATGTAGGACCTATAGGCATGAGAATTACGTTTCAACAAGTCTGTACAGCCATCCTAACTCTGCTTATTAAGAAAAAAATCTTTGACCTCATACAACTACAGTTTCTTTGAGATCTGAATGTAAAAATGTAAAAAAAATAAAAAAGGGTCACCAGAGGTCAAACTGAGGTCAAAGGTAACCCAGAAGCAGGTCAACAATTGGATTACATTAGCCTATTAACTCTAATGGACATTTTGTTCATGAGTTATGAAAAAATATAAGTTTTGACCACCGTAAATTAACCTTTGGTGACCTTGGAGCACATGTTTGAAAATTGTTCCCCTACCCCATCCACAACTTGCCCCAAAATATCAACCATGTCAGACCTTGGCAATGGGACTTACTGCATTTTTAATATTTTGGTTTTTCGACCATAACTGACCTTCGGTGACCTTTGCGGGCACCAAAAACAATAGGGCACAACTTCTCACTATGGCGGATCTATAATCCATGGATAAAAAAATCATTGTCATTAAAATAAAAATAGGATTCCCGATTTGACTCAGAATCTCTGGGTTGGTGCATGATGCTAAAGTTGAGTTAATACCTAATTTGTTACAAATAAAAGTGCAGGAAACTGCAGAAAAGAGTTTCCACCCCATTATGGCCACTTAAATTAATGCCTCTTGGTTAATCCAACCATATATGTGTGGGTGTATATGTGGGTGTATATGAATAAGTAGGATTTTGATATGAGCTGATATGCATTACTTTGCGGAATTTGCCAAGGCACATATGAAATTTGTGGTTATACCTCCAATACAGCCCTATACATGATAAATGATCTAACCACTAAGCAGTTTTTTATTTAAATATATTCAGAAAAGTACATTTACCTCAAATTTTGTAAATGTACCTATCATTCATTAATATATTATGAGATACCCCAGACAGAAAAACAAACCAAGGAGAAAAACGTTGATGCATGTAAAGGATTATTCCTGTTCAGAATATAAAAGAAACAGCTTAAACCATAATATTGACAAACATCACTTGTGAAGCAAGCCTTGTTTGATTACTTGTTATGCAGCTTTAGGACAAACTTTTAGTTATTTTGATCTGGGTGTTTTATTTTGATCTGGGCCTGGATGTACGGGATTTTGCTTTCAAAGTGGCTGGTTATCAAATCAATGATCTTTTAGTTATTATGGTCTTGATTTATGGGGGTTTATGTTTTCAAAATGGTTTGTTATGCATGAAAGGTAAACAAGTCTGACCCCAAAGTGCATTTTACTGATCTCCCCCAAGTAATTCTTGATTGGTCAAAGCCATGAGGTGATTCAACAATTAGGCATAGGTTGTACCCATCTTTTTTTAGGTAAATACACAGTCCTCCTGGGAGGTGTGACCTGCTTGCAAAGCCAATTAAAGTCTGTGTACATAAATTAATTCATGCATGTAACACTAAAGAGTGAGTGTTTACAATTTGGAATTAGTACAACTTAAATTTTTGTTTATGTTTGGTAGTCATGACAGTACTTGTTAGACCCCTTCATGAAGGTGTGAAGGCAAAACCACGAACTGGCAGGCAAGATGGCTGTATTAATCTTTGTTCCCCGACTTAGTGCCCATAACTCTGGGATGGGGCTGTACTGTAATGGGTGTTAGAATAGCATGAAAATTCACGCGCACATAAAAGACTCTGTACCATGGAAAACCCTAAATTTCCCCACAAACAGCAAAATAACGTTCAACAATGATCTTAAAAGCATTCACACTACCCCCTACTTGATAAAACAATCGATTCAGGCAGAGCAGGCAATTAAAGGAGTAAGTCCAGTGATAGAAAAAAGAGGAAAGACTATGTCACTTACAATGTAGTGGTGAAAGTCCCATTACAATTTACTTTAATTTGTGGGTACATGTAGGCTTAACGTTGAATCTCTGATGATATTTTTTGTTCCCATGTTTTGAACATTTTTATTTCACAATTGTATGTCCTTAATCCTTATACTACAATAGTAAAGTTTTAAGGCATCGGTTTTAGGGCATCTTCTTAACCACAAAACATATACGTTTTCTGGTTAAGAAGATAACCTTAATTAATTTAGAACCAATTGTCATTACAACAAATGTATGATAGTAGTACGTCCTGACACCTAAGATCAGCATTCACAAATTGTGTACATATTGTGTATATCGAAACATGCAGGGCGTGCACAAACATGCCATGAGTTGTTGCAGTGTGTGTGCATGAGCAAAACAAATTTATCACAGAGAAGTTCTCAAGAGCAGCTTACAGTTAGCCAATTTGTGACTAATATTGTTGTTGTTGCTGGTGTAGTGGTGTAAACACTGCTTGCTGGTTTAAAGTACGATCTATATAATGATATATCTTGATTTTACGCTCTTGTGGTTGCAAAGATTGCATTCCACATGGCCTCTATTGCTTAGCATATTATAAAGTGATCATTTTGTCTGCCCGCCTATACTGTCGCTAAATATGGCCAAATTTGGCTAGATTAGTTTTTCGTGTACCATATAGTACCAGTTCGGACCATTACCCATTGGCATTGGGTAAATTTAAATACCCAGGTTCAACTTTTCTACCCAGTGCAAACAATTATAATCTGGTAATTTCACCAGGTGAGATACACAAAGGTGTACGTATTAAGTACTGTAATTCCAGATACCTGATTTAGCATCAATTTTCTGGTAATTTTAGGGTAAAAATAAACTGATAACTATAATTTTAAGGTGTACATGTTTGCAGGCTGCTCCCCACATGACTTTTGACCATTGCCTGGCATATAAATGTATACTACAGTTTAATACTTGGTGAAAGTCGAGGGCATTAGTTTTATTGACACACACTGAATGCTGTTATTGTACAATCATGAAGGTCAGACATTATGATTGATGCTTTGTTGCCTGTTTTTTTATGATGTTTCTTCATCACTGTTATGCGAATACTGCCCTGTGAAAGTATTTATGGCTGACCTACCCCAGAGCTGCTGGCCAATGTTGACTGGATGATTCATTACCTCTCCTTTGACCTTCAAAAGGTCCATTGTAATGATTTCAACAGCTTAACTATTAAAAATGCCTTTCAAGTCAGTATATTATAGATGTTTCACAGAGATCTCATGATTTGGAACTTCTTAAAAGTAACTTTAATGGCAGTAAATCCCAAATCACAATATGCTTGAAAACTGCTCATATTGTTCAGCCCATTTGCTGAACATTTGAATGGGACTTCGACCAATCACAGTTTCAATAATCAGGGTATGGATGTGAAATTGATTCTGTATAGTTCAACATTCAGCTGTTCATAATGACTCCGGAAATCATTTGAAAGATACAGCTCACATAATGAGAACAAAATTTAAAACAAAAGTTAGTGACCATTTAAAATAAATTATTTAAAAGAAGATACATGTACATTAGGCCTTGTTGAGCCTGGTGAACGCAATGGGGATCAGCCCTCGAGAGGGGCCAGAGAGTGAGTTTGGATGCTTGCGTACTTGCGTCAGGCCCCACAATTGTGATCTCCCTTTTGGGCTGGATCATACCCCGTGAGGGGATCAAGAATGGTAGCTGTGCATTGCCTTCAGTTCAGCGCTGATTTCACACCCGTTCTCCAGTGTGGACGTGACCAGGATGAACATAACTATCTCCCTGGGGGGTAAAAAAACAGCTTGATCTCCCTTGCATTCTCAAGTGTGAACAAGGTCGTAGCTTCGATTTGAAGCTGTAAGTCTTTGTCCTTTGTGTGTCCAGAAAGCAGTGACATTTTATGATAAATCACAAAACTTGTCCGGATGGCTATTTTACTGATTAGGATATTTTCTGCTTCACCCCATTTAGGATGGAGGAGACAGATAAGTACTGTAGTCATGATGAAGTATATCACCAACTCCATTCTATACATGAGTGATACTTTAATTTAATATTCAATATTATTATGAATAATCATGTCAGCATCATGAATTACCATAAAAATGTATTTTAGCAACTGGTTTTATAACCTTTACAATAGCTATAAGAAAAGCTGCAAGGACAGTGCTAGCTTTTCTGTTAGTGTGATTTATATTGTCTGCATTTTTGTTCATTTCTGTATGATCCGTACAGTATCTGCATTTTAGTTCATTTCTTTATGATCCGTACAGTATCTGCATTTTCATTGCATATCAAACTATAGAGTACTTAATATCCAAGCCAGATAAATGCAAGTATTATTCTGATCACTCTTTTGCAACGTAATAATAAATCATAATCGACAGTTGAGTGGATTGCCAATATTTAACTTGAATATACTAGCTATACATTTTCAAGTGAAGTTAATTCAGCCACCTGCTAGGCTTCGGTACATTGCAGTAAAACACAAAAATTATCAACCACAATTCATTTATAAAATTTCAAGTCTGGGGAATATTTTTTTGCATCCTGTAGAATTAATTGTACATCTGACATGCGGGAGACTGTTGACGTGCTTTAGGGCTTAAATGTAAAAATGCTCATAATTGTACAGAATATTTTAACGATATAAATATATATTATTAGTGTTAAGCAGAATAGCAAGGGCAGCCTGAAATTGTGCTACAGTACAATGAAGATTGATGCTAAGATAGAGGGGGTGGTTCCTGGGATCTGTTTTGCTTAATATTAATGAAAGTGGACATAAAAAATACTCTGTTTGTTCTTGACTAATAACTGAGTCACTGGTGACGGTTTGATTGATTTTCGAAGGAATTGGGAGAATTTTTAGATGGCATGACTGCATTGCATCTGTTATTGTCGAGGCCGGGTCACAATAGATGTGCATAGGGCTAGGCTGTGATTGACAAGTAATATTGATATATCCTTATATTGAAGGAAGCCTTTATTAAATGTAATAATAACTATATACATATTATTGTAATAATCTGGTCAGAATCTCTTTGAAAAGTTGTTTTTTCCCTCCTCTGAAACAATTTTTGTCTTTCACATTTCCTTTCGTCTTTTTTTTCTGTCCTTTTCGTCTTTCCTTTTCGTATTTCCATTCGTCTTCCCTTTAGTCTTCCCTTTCTTCTTTCCTTTTGTCTTTCCTTCGTCTTTCCTTCGTCTTTTCTTCACATTTCCTTCGTCTTTCACATTTCCTCTCTCACAATTCCTCTTTCACATTGTACAGTAAATCAGTCACAGCCATTTGAATTCTCCACGCATACAATCCAGCAGGCTTTTCCCAGCAGTATGACCACCCCGAGGGTGTTCTCTCTAATCATGGATGTAATTGAGTATGAAACGCAGCACCCTCACTCTCTTTGGCCCGACTGTGTGCACCTTGTAAATTAATTTGTTGTCATATTTGCCCTGTAACTTAGAGCCTCGGGAGTGATGTCAGGATATGAACTGTTGCAGTCTGTGTATGATCTAGTTAAAGTAATACAACTGCTAGATAAAATTTGTTAAGAACCCAGTGAGACTCCTGGTATTCAAATCACATTTTACTTGAGATTTTTATTTCAACCTTGTGTACAATAGATATGGCAGACTCAGCTGCGTATATTGTAAACTAATATATATTTTGGCTTCCAAGTTTGTACCGATTATGATTTGAAGCAAACACCAACTTAATACAGTACCTTTGGCAAGTATTAGTGGAAGCCCCTGGGGTGCAGTGGGGGAATTTCCCAAAAATGTTTCCACCACTCTCCCCTCCAAGATTTTATAATCATCCAAAATAAAAGTGTTGACAAATATCATATATATTTTTAGACTGTAAATTTCATTTAAAAAAATGTCAAAGAGTGCACCATTCATATATATTTTTAGACTGTAAATTTCATTTAAAAAAATGTCAAAGAGTGCACCATTCTACTAAATCTGAAATCATATATGTATAAAAAAATTGGGGGCCTCCATTTTTACCCATTCAAAAATTTCAGTAGAACAAAAATTTCAGTTGCTTCCCACTTGCCCCTCCAGATCTACAAGTGTGGTGCATACACTGAGTATAGGCCTTTGTGCCAAAGGCTGTGCCCCAGCCTACTGTATGATACAAGCTGTTCACAGGTGGAGCCTTGGCTTATACTTTAAGCACATGTAGTTTTAAAATGATATGAAATTGTTGTTTTGTAAAATATTTCTTTTTATATCATTAACCTACTATGTGTTAATTTGCACCAGAAAATCTTTAATAGAAATTTAAAAAAAATCACTAAACGATCAATGCTTTACTATAAATATTTACACAACAAGTATTTAATAAGTCAGTTCATGCAAAGTGCAGTGGATTGTGGGTAGTCAAGAAGAGTACGAACAAGGCCTACTCAGATTAATTACACACTAGAAACAACAATGGTATATATGGCAGGAATATGTATTAAAGAAATGAAATAATCAGGGCTTGTATCACATCATTTAAATGCTAAAAATGGACAATCCTAACCTTTCCTCTTGATTCTTATTTTTTTTTAGGAAACTAGTTTGATTCAACCATTTTACAAATGATTTTAAGCTATGTGTGGTAGGAACGGATGTTCCCTGCTGCACTCACTCAGTTAATGGCAATAGAGCAGATTTGCACAGGTCTGTGTAATTGGAAGAGATGAACAGGCTGATTATAACACCCAAAAGCTTTTGTTTCACTACCATAAATTTAGCAAATTCACATGAGTTTCCAGTGACACTGAGAACTCACAGATTCCTAATTCAATGAACATGTGAGTAAAACTTTCTCATTGAGATGTTTATTATAGTTGCCTTTGACCGTTACTACAACAGGGATGTGGTCATTCATAGTTTCAAAATGTGTTCAACTGAGCCAACTGAAAATCTGACTTTTTGGTAGGTTTTGCTACAAATTGCAACCCCACCTTTAAGGTGCTGTTAAGCATGACCTTGATTCTCCTGGCCTCATCCCTAAGAGATTAATGGTGGATGCTGTGTACATAAGATGTGACATTGCTTCCAGCTAGTTTTGATAGCCAGATCTATTACCTCTGGGCCTCTCCATTGATTTATGGAAGTGTCAGTGAAGAAGGCTTGGGGGTTTGTTTATGAAATGGTTGATAACGCTGGAGGTTTAATCAAGCAGGGTTGGTTGGTGAGAAGATGATTGCTCTAGATCAATTGATCCATATAATCCCCTATCATTTAACAATCTATAAATCCCTCCATTAATCCCTCTGTGGGATAAGTGCAAAGAAAGGAGTTTTTATTTTATTTGGAGGTAAGTGATTAGGTATAGTCTCAGTGACACATTTAATCTGAAAGGGTGACAAGGGTCTGACTTATGAAGTGAGGAGGACAAGGAAGGTATGTGATGATTGTTAGGAGTGAAAACTTTTAAGTGAAGACTATTAATGATTGTCAATAAATGTTGCTCGGTTGGATTGGCACATAAAGGGCTCAGAGAGAAAGTTATAACCAGACTCAAAGGCAGTATAAACTTCACAATGTGCTGATGAATATCTCCTCCATAATGGGTGGCCAACCATTTGATGCTTTGAAGTTTGAATGCATAAAACTGTTTCTCCTCCTCAGATGACAAGCCAGGATGACTATAGTCATATTTGGTGTGAGTAAGAATTATTTATGATATTTTATAAATTATTTATTCACTTTTTGATGAGAAAACGATCATGACTTTTTGATTCCTTGCCAAAGGAATATATGCGTGCGTGCGTGTGCATGTGTGTGTGTGTGGATGTGATGCCTGCTCATAATCGCGTTATCTCAAGAAGGCCAACGTTCACGAATGTCTTACATAGCACGTAGCTTTCCCACATTGAGTACAAGAAGCCTATTGTTTTTGGTGCTGTTACAAGGTTGTTTGAGGTCAACAGAGGTGAAACAGTTAAATCCTTGTAATCACAATAACTGGAGAACGCAAGTGTCTACAGAGATAATATTTGACTTGTAGGTTGCCCATATGGGTTGCAAGAAGCCTATTGTTTTTGGTGCCCTTTCAAGGTTGTTTGAGGTCAACAGAGGTCAAAAAGCGAAAACCTTGTAAT
>JAODFY010234088.1:0-10280 GCA_027580055.1 Paracaudina chilensis | reverse complement strand
CCCCGCCCCTGTCGCAAAGCCGTTCCCCACCCGTGCCTGATCCCCCCCCCCCCACACACACACACAAAAATCAATAAAAGCCCAACCTACCAATAATTGCCTATGAAAATCAACCTCTGAATTTTTAATAATGATATGAATGTATTCTCGTTTATTAAAATACTACAACATATCCCATGTTTCAATTCCATTCACTATTTTAATTTTCAAACGGTTCACAGATTATGACTCGAAATAGCCTGCCAAGATATGTACGGTATGCAATGCATGCGCAGGTTTCGGACTACTCCACTTCACGCAATTCGGTATTGAATTATATAATTTCCGCAAATACCGAATTTAGTTTTAGATTGAACAAATATTGAAAGATAGCTGGTATAAATAACACATGTGTACAAACTTTTGTACACGGTAAGACTCAATAATTTGAATGAATGTAAAAATATATACCACTTTGATCTAAATCACCTTAACGTATATAGAATCTTCCTGTTGTTGTTTACAAAATTATGACATACGAAGACAGTAGGATGTGTCAACTTGGTTGGACGTCTGCATGCTGTCTGCTAACACAAGTTCATAGCCCATATGCATCTAGCTTAGTCGCACATGCTATGTACGAAGATATGCAATTCTACATCTGATTTGAAAGCAATTCTGTGTTAGAATTAGATGAAAGTAATTTCAACGATGTTTAATAGTTTCCTGTAACATTTTTTTGGATTTTATGGGATATACACGAAAATTTGAACTTGAAGCAAAATGGATGCAGAAAAGAGAGGTAGGGCCTGGCTTGAGCTGTTTATTTGGAATTAATTACACTGTTGTTAACTTTTCCCTTCACGCCACTGAGAGTGAGAAAGAATGGCGAACATTAATCGTCATTATGTAACTGATGTGTTTAGGCCTCGGCCAAGTTAGATATAATTTGTGGTGGGGTGAGTCGTGGTCAACTGTTGGTTCGGCGTAGGCCTAGCTACTGGATCATCTCCTAGGCCTAGGTCTAAAGTTAGCTAGGCGACGTAGGCCTACATGAGTTTAGGTTAAACATAGGCCTAGTCCTAGGCCAGTCCTAGGCCTACCCACAGGCGCTTACAGCTTGGCTCATACACTGTATCACGCCTGTAGTGTAAGGCCTAGGCCTAGCCTAAAGTTAGTTTAACAGTGATCGTGAGTGTACATTTGAGTCGGTCAGTACATTAAGTGGCGTCAGTACGTAAAGAATGTTCGGTGTATTTTCAAGTTAGCCATCATGTTAAAGTGACCGACTCATGGTACCACCATCATCACCATGCTACATTCAGTGGTGTCAGTACGTAAATTTCATAAAGAATGTTCTGTGTATGTTCAAGTTAGCCATCATGTTAAAGTGACCGACTCATGGTACCACCATGCTAGGCCTAGTACAGATTAAGCGTCATGTCTAACACTCTGCAAAACATTACAGAGTGTTACATTAACTAGCCTATGGGCTGATAGTCAGTTAGCCTAAATAAGCCATTTCGTAGATACAATTTGCACACGCTCGGTGATATACTGCCAAACAGAGTTTGTGATAAAAACACACAAAATTTTGCCAAATTATTGCAATATCGCTTCAGAATTCCACTAATTTTCTGATTTTTGGAAACATTTCAGACATAAGAAAAATTTATTGGATTTTGAAAGAAAATTCTGTTAGCGCTAGACAATGTTTTTTTTAAAACTACAAGCACTATTGGAACTAGGCCTAGTTCCGCTATTTCGAAAACGAGGGCAAAAGTTCCCTTTCCTCCCAGAAATCTTGAGTCATTGGTTCTTCAAGAACCCCTAAGACAGAGGTTCCCAACCTGTGGTACGCGTACCCCCAGTGGTACATTTGGACTTTCTCTGTGGTACGCGGCGTGGTACGCGGCATGGTACACAGCGGGCTTCATTTTTTTTTTTTTTGTATTCTTTTTTATTCTCCCTCGTGCATCCCTCAAGCGGTTGTACACTGACAGCTACATGTATTTGTTATCAGCCATTGTGCACTTATTCATCCATCATAGATTCAATCTGTGAATATTGGTACAGTGGTACTCGGCGGCACCACGAAAGTGTGAAATGATACCCCAGTAGAAAAGGTTGGGAATCCCTGTCCTAGGGTGTCTTCTACTGTCTTTACATTCCATAGGTATATTTCATGAATGGATATAGGATCCGATTCCATCCCTTTCTGAAATAATGTAATGTCGTTAACGCAAAATAGTGTGTACACATATGGTATATACTTGCGAGTCGTGTGCCGAAACTAAGAAAAATTCTCACTGATGAACCTGTGACCTGTGAACCTACATATCACGTCCAAAGGCTATCTACAAACTAGCTTATATAGTGATAGCATCCTGGCTTATTTAATTAACCAATCACGATGAGAAAGCTGTGACTTGTCAAAGCAATAGATTTTCTTTGACAATAAGCATTTACACTGTATGTACCTGCCATACAGCCTAGCCTACCTAAAGTAAGGCCTATGCATAGGCTTGTATGAAATTTCTGAGAATTTCAAAATTGTTTCTGCTTTGACCTCTGCCCGCATGCAGCAATGATGGTGTATTGTGGCTTTTGTCCACAGCCCATTGGTCCATGCCCAGCAATTTGCATAGGGCCTAGGCCTGAGTACTATTATATTGTATTGGTGGGATTATGCTAGCACTACAACTGTCATGCTCAATGTGTGTGTTAATTTGGAATCATAAATTGACTTCCTTCCCCCCCCCCACCCCCACCAAAGAAGAGATATTCGTACCCTCTATATGGACCATGCATTACACGAATACATGTTAATCCTGTGTAATAGCTACATACATGGCTGATAATATAGGTAGGCCTATATCATGTTCTATCAACTTGGCTGTTTGCAAACGACTGTGTAGTCCTACTATGATATCTCTTCATAATGGTTATATTGCATAATACATTCGCAAAAGGATATTACTAAATCAGTGTGTCATTTGGACATGGGGCTTCCCACGGTCACAGATAAAAATATTTTTAATCAAAATTTGTGAAATACCACTTGACAACATGGTACACCATGTTTAATATTGCATTGCATATTCAGATTATGAAATTCCAGAATCTGAGCACAGAATTAGACCTACCATAAATAGGCCTAGCTAACTTTCATTATCGATGGGACATTTCTAACATTCTGAGCTGACAACAAGGGCTTGAAAATGATATTCATTGTTCTTGATTCTTTTCTTCCATTTTTGTTGCCATGTTATGAATGTAGATTATACATGAATTTGGTAAAAAGTGTAGCATTACTGTAATTTATTTTGATTAATTTTTTGTTTGTTCACCATCTCATCATATTTTTAAAGTTTTTAGTATTTCCCTGATAGCCTGTGGTTGCATGCCTAAGGTGGGAAGTAGGCACAGTGGCCAGTAGGACTGCCATGCAATGGGTTAGCCTCGGCTTGCAATTGCTGACAATGGTCAGCCCACCAGTGGTTTCTCTATTGGGTTGCAATTGAACTGCCATCCGCTTTGGCCCACTGCTGCACTGTGACGTGGCCATCACAAGGTGCCCAGTAGATTGCCACCTCCAAAGCTGCTGTAGGAATTTGCTGCCAAGCAATTGCCATACTGTACTGCCAACCATGCCAGCTGATGACAGCGGCCTGTCTGTGTGGCTAGCTTACTACTGTGTCAGTTTAAGAAATATGTTGTAGTAAGGAGAAAAATTAATGGGCAAATTTAAAATGTGACAGTAATTGTCAACCTCCAGGTTCATGGAGTCATCTATAGAGCTATGTAATATGCCAACGCAGACAGCAGCAATATACAGTATACTGTACACACTAGAAATGTTCTTCAGAAAGTTTTCAAATTGATTTCATTGGCGCCTCTTGATTTGGGTTAAGTATGTATCAGCTGAGCCTGTCGATATATTTTTCAACTTTAACAGGAGGCATTTCATTGATCACAGGAGCTAAAAGGAGCCTGCAGCCTTTCTAAAATCACCCTTGCTGTACATACTGTACCTGTATATACCACTCATGTTTTTGTAGGTTTGCCCCACTAATTCTCCCAAGTTTTAAAAACTCCTACCCCAAACATAATCTTGTAACATTAGAAAAAAAATTGGTCCCAAGGCTTGCCGTGAAGCATCCTACGTGGATCTAAAGCAGCTAGTGACTGGAATTGACTCTGCCTGTCTTTTAAAGTAGGGAATCGAATTGACTCGAGCCAAGTGAAGATTCAACTCGACTTAATGACTAAAGTGAAAGAATCTACCTTAAGTTGCCTTGAGGTACATTTCCCACTAAAGCCGTTCTCAAGTAAAACTGCATAATAATGGTAGTCTACCTCTATGATAAGATGTTCAGTGACTTGCCATTGTACTGTACAGGTGTTTCTTATTTCCCAATGTAAATGTAGGCTAATTAATGCACATATATGTGCAGAATAAGCATACTCCAGGCATATGTGTATATCATTGGTTTGTCTTGACCACAACATATATGACTACAATGTAGATGGGCCTCTACAGAAATGGAGCACATAACTGCAGTCTGCAGATCATTCTACCTGATGTTTAAAGCTGTACATTGAATACAAAATTAAATATGTGAATAAAATAAAAATCATTAGTATCTTAAAGTATTTATATATAATCTTAAATCTTAAAGTAAAAAAAAAATAACGGAAAGTAATTTTATCCCCAAAATGGAAGGCTAGCTCATGCCTGCATTTGGTTGTTGATTGCAGGGTCTTGGAAGTTTTTGTTCTCTTTCATTTAGGCCAAGTAATGTTACTAATGGTTTAATTTGATTCTCAAAGAACAAGAACAATAGTATATACTGCTGAACACAAAATATATTGTTGGCAAACGTGTAACATGCTGAAAAACTCAATAGAAAAACAACAATAAGCATGTAAAATCACAAATGTGTAAAAAGTAATATTTCAAACAAAGAACTATAGTTCATTGAATACAGGTTGTGAATATGAAGAATGTATTCAACTTTTTAGTATGTTTGTAATTGTAGACTTAATTTATTGTATTTGACCTTGAGAATCTTTTAAATTAAACCATCAGAAAGGTCATAAATAGTAACCAGCTTGTGGGAGGTGACCCTCCAGTGGTAGAGCTGAGGCTGCCTAATGTCTGCCTGAAGTGTGACCATGAGCAATAAACATCAGCTGGTGAAGACAACTTGTTTGTACATGTACATGTATAGTGTTCATGGTAATTACCAGAGCCTGCATGGCTGCCACCTTGTGTTATAACTTTGATTATAAGGACAATTTAAATTCAGGTCTACATTGTAAGAACATGAACAATCACAGCATGTATGAATCCCTGTGATTGCTTTATGGTTTCTTTCTGTCTTTCTGTCAATAAATTTCTAAATAAAAACTGAGTCAAATTATTCTTTTTGGGGTTTCTAAAAGCCTAGATACATGCTTTGAAAAATTGTGTGCAGAGCCAATTAATATTGTGTAAACATTCTACAGCAGGATATAGCCAAACCTTACTGTTATTCAATGTATTGTAGAGTCCATGGCATTCCATGATTTTAACAAAAATTCTGTATGCAATATTGTGAGAATTTTTTTCTGTGGGTTGCAAACAGTGGTCAGGTAGTTTTGACTAATGTTGGTCAACTTGACCTTCCATCAACTGGTCATTCATCACCTCTATATTCTGCCAACACTACCTTTGATACTTGACCTTTGGATATCCAGCTTGGAAGGATTCATTCATTTCATAACAAATGTTGTTCACAATATATTGATGACTCAAAGTTCTTCCATCCCTTTCATGTTCACTGAACGTTCCCTTGCCCCTCCCCCTTCTGTATGTGCCTTTTCTGTGTCTGTATGTACCCTGTATATGTACATGTTGTTGTTGTCAGTTTGCCTTTGTTAAAGTTCCTGCTAGGACCGAACAGACTTGCATCTTTTCTTTCCTTTTTCATATCCCTCTTGTCTCCAAACAGTCCTTTGTCATCCCTAGTCCTCTTGTTCTTCCATCCTTTTCATGTTCACTGAACCTTCCTTTGTCCCCCCCCCCTTGTATGTGTCTTCTCTGTGTCTGGCTTGTACCCTGTATATATATATGTATACCTTATTTTGTTGTTGTCAGTTTGCCTTTGTTAAAGGTCCTGCTAGGATCAAAATATCAGGCCAACTAACTTTATATTTTTTATTGTTCACTTTATACTGTATGATGTTAATAAAATAGGCTGCACCAAAAATTCACAAATCACATAATTATAATCACATTATTTTGCAATTTTTAGAACTATGTGTATTTTAGTCTTCACAATCGTGCATTTGTCCCACCCCTACACTATACCAAGCCAGGAAAGTGCTCAAATTAGTAAATGACTTTTGTCACTTCAAGCTGAATATCATGTTCAAATGTCACTTGTAATGTATATCAAATCTCAGCTTCATACCTAGAATCTACAGTGCCACTCAAGTAAAAAAAATCATCACAGCTTTCCTACAAATAGAATGAACTTTCATCTAGAATGTACTAGTTTACACGTTGTAAACACACATCATTATGGCCTCATTCAATGGCAGTTTTATTATACAGGTGACAAATACCTGTACTTCCCCTCTTATTATCTTTGTTAATATAAATCTTTAATTTGATTGTGGGTGTGACACTTATTGCAAACATTAAGTGTGACACTTAATATCATGGGAGGGACTTTATTACAGAGAATGTTTAGACGTAGCATGTGTTTCTTTGGGGTAATTATTGAAATATTGTACAATTTATCATTGAATTGCATGGTGTATTCATGCATCATGCATTCAACTTATGTTTTGCTCACTTCTGTCTCAAACTACCAACACTTTTCTGTGCATAATTGCTCTTCATATTAAATGAATTGCAAATGACATACATTTATTACCTTGCACCTACTGTACCACTGGCTAATTTAATATTCATCAAATAAATTAGGTATGCAGGGTTCCACATAATTATATTTGTTACAAGCCATCTGAAAATTAACTCAATTTAAAAAGTGGTGCATGTGTTTAAGGTCCTTGAAAAGACATTTTTGGGAGGCAACAGACTTTTTAAATTTAAATGTGCAGGTTTATTTAAGAGGAAAAGGTTTCCAGTTAAGAAGTAATCATGCATAAAAAATCATACCCTTGAATTATTGAATTACATTACCATTACAAGTGCTGTTGGACAGTTTAATGCCTAGAAGATATTTTTGATAGCATTTTCAACTGTACAGAATACAACTGTCTTACCGTAAACTGGGACATTGAGTTTTCCACACCTCCCATGAGATAGGGTTTTTGTACACTGGAAGCTGCCTTACAAAACAATATGATTACTTCTTTGGTACAAATATTCATGATAATGTTAGTTTTCTCATCAAGTTGGGCTGATGCTATTTAATACAATTATTTTGGTGTCATTATATAGGTCATCATTGTTTCAATAATTGCAATGACACCATATATATACTGTATATTATTATGTATGTATATATATGCATGTGTATATATGTATGTGTGTATATATGTGTATGTATATGTGTATATATATATATATGTGTATGTATTCGGGGCAAACATATTTTTGTGTTAGGTCAGCATGTCATGGGGAGGGGGGGGGGGTTAGGGGGCATCTTATTAGTTAATCATGTATGTGGGTTGCATGAATCTTACATTTGATTCCTGCATATCAAAGATCTTTATGAATGTTAATACATAGGGCAATAGTTTCTATGTTTGAATGTAATGCTTGCTGCATACAACCTCCTCAGGCTATTCAAAAATCCATTAGCAATAACTCTTGCCTATTGTAAGATTTATGACACTTTCCACCAAATTATTGTACCATAAAGATCTAAGATACAGTACTGTCTAAAAACTGTGCACAATGGATTAACACCTGCAGTGAACAAATTTAGCGGTTTTCCGGCCATCCGAGACGACCAGAATTTGCGTCAGACCACCATATAAAAATAGAATTGCAGGTTGTCCTTCGGGACTACCAAATAATTTGGTCAATCACTGCAGCTTAAATCTAAAAATGTGAGAAAATTTGTTGAAATTTCATACAAAAGTACTTGCAAATTGATAATTGCATTTGCGGTCAAAATTATGCAAATCTTGTATTTTCCCCTACTTATACAGTCATACAATATAGGTTACATTTCAAATCCTGAGGCATGGTAGCAATTTTGTGATGGATGATAATACAGTAGGCATCCAGTCCAGAAATATTAATATCATTACCAAGTAATAAACAATATGCTCTTTAAGTGCATGATTGGGGGTTCAGCCAATGCTACGTCCATGTGCTACATCATAGAAAACCCTTAAAAATAATAACAGATTATTTTCAGTATTATATATGCAATTGTGAGTGCATTGGACCCAAAATATATTTCAAGCATATAATCATTGTAAATTTGGTTCACATAATAACTTAATTGTTTTATGCACATTTCCCTGATATTTCCTCACTGTGTTTCCATTTTGTAGACATTTTGTGATGTTCTTCATACACATACACACAGCTGTAAATTTCAGAAAACTGAATTATTGTTAACCCCCCCAAAAAAAAGCATGGTTTTCTGGAAATGTTTTCCAGGAAATATCATGTCATTTCTGGAAATGCACCAGAAAAGACGAAATTTGCACGTTTTTCACTGTTATCCAGAAATGACAAAGTATTTCCCACTGCGTTACTGTTATGCATGCACTATGTTATTTGGCTATGTTTTCTCAAGGCAACACATGTGAAGTAGGACAAAGGAAAACCACTTGGACACAATTTGGATGTCCTGTTTGTTACATTTACATGTGCATTCATCTCTTGGAAAAATCCAGATAACAGTAACAGTACAATAATGACAAGCTGTAGTTGACACATGCAATTTATATAGGACAATTAATTTTCCATTTTCTAAAACATAAAATTCCATTTTACAAAATGGCACATTTCATCAAGTTCTGTTTTCTAAAATGGTACTTGCGTTTGACTTCTGTGACTTGGACTCAGTCAGACTTGAGTCACTATTTATCTGCATTGTAACTTAACTTGCAACTTTTATCATTGACTTGCGACTTGACTTTAATACGACTTGCAAACAATTGACCTTGACCTTGACTTGCAAGAAAGGACTTGTTACTAATGCAATTAAGTCAGAAGCTAGTTGAGATGCTCCATAAATCGGTACCAAAATTGTTGGATTGCATACTTTAGCACTGAAAATGCCTGGATTGGAATAAATAGCATACAGTATGTTACTGACAAATGCAAACAATTACAGTATCATATGTACTATCAGTCTCTACCAATTCAATATAATACCACAACTGTGATATATTCAATTTGATTTGCTTTGAAACTTTGATGAAGATACACAGAAATCAAAGATGAGAACACAAAAACAAAGGGAGTAGTTTGTATTTGTCACTTTTATTCATCTTGCAAGCAGGGGGTTAAAAAAAAAAAGCGGCCCCCAGGCTATTTGTGCCAGGGAACGATCTAATAGCACTCACCTAATAAGCATATATACTTCAGTGAGTTTAGACAGGCATGTAACAGAGATCAAGAGTATCACTTTAATTTTTATATATTGAGGTTATGTATCATAGCAAGTACTTTGACCATGAACGATGTCAGCCATTTGACTTTTGTCGGTTATAACAATCTGAAAACAGCTGGTTAAAGACGTATGCAAATCTTTTGGCATTTGAAGCCACAAGATTGAAACAACTAGGTGTGTCCATTAACAAAACCTCTTACAATCAATCTTTGATACACCAACAATAATTTATACCATGCCTGTCTGTACTGAAATAATCATTTTAGTGTGGTAATGGAAGTAAAGTTTCATGGTTGTACACCTGAAAGTTATGTATGTATGTACACTACAGAAATTGCATCGAAAAGAAGTAAATCGTGGTACAAACTTAACTTTGAAAGGCTAATTATTGGGAAACCCTGTAACCCTGGTAACCAGAACTCACCTACAACGAACACTAAATAAAGCCTTCAAGTCCATATAAGTGCACACATATTGTCGTTCTAGTTGATATCAATATTACAACACCGAAAAACCCTGAAAGCATGAAGATGCTTATTAAATGGTTTCTAAATTTTTAGCTTTGTACACAATTTGTTCCATTGTTTATTCCTTGCTTTGGCCGCAAGGAATCTTTGCGATCATATTGGCGTGTGTGTGGACGTGTTTTGCAGCAGGTCCGAGGACTTGAACAAAGGAATTCCAAGTCCTTGGAAGACGAATTCAATA
>JAODFY010234077.1:0-10280 GCA_027580055.1 Paracaudina chilensis | reverse complement strand
GGAGGTGGGATAACGCGAATACACGTGTGATCGCGTAACCCATATCTGTGACACGGTGTAATTCTTAGAGATGTACTGTAAGCCCGAACGGCGGTTGGTTGCTACCTGTACGTCGTCTTCACTGTTAATATATCTGTTCGGTCCTCGTATATTTTGAATATTTTTAATGGTATGGTACAGACTACAGAGACGTTGGTTGCCATGAGCAGGAGGTGATTAGCAGGATCACTGTTAACCTGCATGACAGGTTCAAAACCATGGTTTATCCTACGACGCGATGAGAACAAAGTCCGTTGCGTGGGCTATAACTCTGTATGACTATCTAAGGATGATATTGACACCTGTAGCAGCTCCAAATTACGTCACTGTGGATACAGCAAACTTACTTAAAGAGGCTATGCCATCTGGGCCGTAGCTATGGGGGGGGGTGTGACACCCCTGCCAGGTAGATCAGTCGGCACACAGCGAGCAGTCGGTAAAAAAAGGAAAAAGGGAAAGAGAGAGAGGAAGAGGGAGAAAGAGGGGGAAATCACTGATGAGAACAGTCGAGACTTTATAATTTATTAATGCGATCCGACATGTGCACATAATGCCATACACATATAGGCGTACAAAGCAGGGACAGACTGGCCCCTCATTTTTTTCCAGTGGACTCGATAAACGGGCAGGCATCACGAAAATTTCGGGCAGCCTTTGGGAGACATTTTTCTGCAGGTTTTTAATAAAGTAGGCAGTAGCGTGCCCGAATTTATCTCGAAATTTTCCCGAAAAATCAATTGCCAGCATTTAGTGTTATAATTTTGTGACGTCACGAAATATGAAGAAAATTTCGGGAACTCTATAGAAGCACAATAATCAATTTGCAGATTTTTAATATGCAGTAAACTTGCCCCGTTGCCCGAATTTGTTTGTGTAACTCGGCCGAAAATTCAATGAGAAGCATAAATTTTGCGGCCTGTTATGATTTTTTGTTTGTGATAGCTATATAGGCATACGAGGCAGGATTCGGCCTGGAAAATCGGAAAGGAACCACATCAATTTCGGGCAGCATTGGGAGCAGCTTTTTCTGCATACCGTTTTATTAGGGACTATGCCGCAGGTAGCAGCGTGCCCGAATCTCTCTAGACATGATTTTTCCGGGAAAAAATCAGTTGAAAGCATTTGGTGGTATAATTTATTTTAATTTCGGGCCTGTGAAGTGCCGTTTCCTGCAATCTGAGAGGTACCGGTAGTAATTTTGAAAAAAAAATTGCTACGCTCCGCGCAAACCAAATTTGGGGCAAGAAATCATCTGCCCATTGCCCCCGCCCTCCACAAACACAAATGGAAAAGCTCCAGTACGCCAATGGCCATACACAACATGGGGATATAAACCCCCACTTTTTGGTCAAGGGGATGGTGCACGTAATCATCCCCCCACTTTTCAGACTTTACATATGGAGTGTTTACAAGACCAGTAATGAGGGAAGGCTGAAAGGCGAGACGCCGGATAAAGCTACTCTTTCAACCTAGCTTATATTCTTTTCTGTTCTTCAACATTAATTCATAAAACGATTGTACACTGAAATTAGTTTTTTTTTTCGTGCCGCACTGGGATTAATATTTACAATATAACATTTGAGGCTAACTTACTAGCCTAGAGATGGCGCGGTCGAAATTGCAGGGCATTTTCGCAGAGAAATATAATTAATTTAAAATACCAGTATGCTCACTTTTTGTGCAAGTTTTAAGTTTTTTGGAACATGGGATGGCAAAAAAGCTACTGTTCATATTCAAATTTCCAGCCCTGAAAGTGCCATTTTTCGGCTATCTGAGAGACATATTTCCCCAAAATTAGGCGCTCCGCTTAGATAGTCTTCCGAGCAAAATCATCCCTCCCCCCCGACTTCCAAACGGATGTGCGCCACTGCACATAGAACTATATGGTACCATACTCTTACACAAAATCTCGAAACAAAGTATATCAAGATGCAACCTGCATGTTATGGGAAGTGCCATTTCCGGCATAGGAGGCATTTTCGTGGTGATGATGCACTAAGATAGTCGGTATTGCCCCGTTTTGGGTAGTCGGCAAAATTGATCTCACACCCCCTGATCGAGAGAAAATAAAATAGGACAAATTTAAATTCATTGACAAGGTCATTGATAAGTTTGGCAAAGATCCATGACGCTTTCATTTTCTGTGCACTGGCTATAGGCCTATTCATATGAAATAAAGTGATTGACCAAGAGAAACAGCACGCAAGCAAGCATGCAAAACAATTCTGTATTCTTGCTATTGACCCTATATAGGCCTATTGTTTTCTTTTTTATGCAATATAAAAAGAATGCTTCTTAAAATTCCAGGGGGGGGGGGGCAAGCGCCGCCTCTTGCGGACGCCCTTGCTTTATATACTGAATACTAAAAGTCACCGGTCGGACGAGTTAGGTAGACTCGAAAACAAATAGAGGCCATTTTTCAATCCCAATAAATACCATATAAACTTCTAAAAATGTTGATATTGTAATTTATTTTCTACCCACTAAGAAATCGACGATGCTAAAATCCTGAGTTTCATAACAAACAAAATGGCTGCCTCCTTGACAAGAATCATACATACGTTACGTTTCGATGGTTTTCGTGGATTACATAACAACCGCTGGCGGAATCGTAAGATTGTTGTTTTCATAAATATATTCGGATAACCCTTTTACATTACTCAAATTTTCCACTTCCACAGGACCCAATTTTTACTGAATAGAACTGAAAATGTGAAATTGCGAGGGCTCAAATAAGTTTTGAAAAACTTCTATTCGACAACTTAAAATGAGATAACCGCTAAACAACAAACGAAAGCTCATAGGGCGTATTACCGCCGAGTATCAGCTATCGCGAAATTATGTATGTCGGACATACACGTACCATTCGTGTTTTCGGCCTAGCCCAACGTTAGGCTATATAATATAGCCTAGGCCTAAGCCTCGTTAGGAACACTGGCCCATACATACAGTATCATCAGTATTTATGTAATGGTCAGGCCTATAGTATAAGGCCATGGTAATAAAAGTGTAAGGCTTTATAGATAGATAACAAACGCCTTCACTTGGTTGATAACTCTGAATTTCAAACTGTTTTAATGTCGTAAAAGGTTCACACAAACATTAAGTAGATCGTTCGAAATCTGAAACGAAAACATGAAAAATACTTAAAAACTAACAGTTCAGGAATAAATAAATCATGGTCAGAACAAATTAAGCTCCAATAACACAGGTATAAAGTAGTCATTTCACCTCCTAAACAAAACTCCACAATAGCAACAACACACAACATGCTTTACAAACAACGAACAGTAAGCTAAAACTTAAAGGACACTATGCCGCTTTAAACTTAAAGGACGCTATAATCACATATGCCGTACGAATATTACTGCAACTAATATGAAAAACACGCATATAAAGTGTTCCCCCAAACCACACCACGCTTATTTACTACATACGTTAATACGATACGTTTAATCAAGGACAATAACACCACAAAGGCTTATACGGTGGCAGAACACATATCATTTTTCATTGACTTAAACACTAATTTTGCTCTGTTCAAGGGTATCTAAAGTCAGTTAAAAGTTCTCAACCAGCAATCCCTACCCAGCAGTTCCCACACCAATGTCTACTCCAAATATTTTAACATAGCTGCAACAACTTACTTCGTAAGCACTCAAAACAACCAAATTATAACTGTTATCATTTTCAGTCACTGACTTTGAAGAACGTGTTCGGAAAAAGTAACGATGCAACACAATGTTATCACCACCGATTCATTTGTGTTCAGAGGGCGCTATCAATGTTATCGCCTCCGATACGTAAAGGAAGCGGCGTCACGGTGGGGGTATACGTGTTGCTGGGTCGCAATGATAAACGACTTTTGCAAAGGTGTCCAAGTAACGGAACAACGGCATAATAAAACCTGACAGCAACAACTAACTGCATAGAAAGACACAAAAGAATTTTTAAAGTTATAAAACATATATTACAATATTATCATGATACATGGTAAAACTCTTCCAACTTCTCCTATAACTTATATGGGACTAATTACCAACTCACACTACAGAGATCAACCCAAACATACTACATCCTGTCTCAAATAAACCAACCATCATAATAACCCAAGTTTCTCTAAAAACTTTGTATGACCCAACCTGTCAATCCCACCAATCATTAACAATACAACTTTATGACTTATAACCATTGACCACAATGGAAAATCAATATACAGAATAATATATGTGTCAGTCTTGCCTATGTCCTTAAACTGACCAAGTATTTAACACTAAAACTACATGCCCACACATGGCAACCACTGAGACTTAAACTCGGTTCAGGTTCACCCGTGACTCGCTTAGGAACATGACCACCAATATGACTGTAACCGTAGACTGCACAAAACCCTGTGACATAATCAACCCAGCGTAAAATAACAATATAGGGGTGACGAGACATAAATAGCCCGGAGAAAACAACATGTATTTCTGTACAGCACGAGAGTCTATTGATTACTGACGCACAAGAGCCAATACAGAGACAAAGGAAAACATGGGCCATGAATTTCACGGTGGGACACCCAGACCATAGACTTCACGGATCTCCGTGGTCAGCCGTTTTATTGAAAATACCAATGAGAGCCAAATGACGCATCTCAAAGCAAGGAGTGCCAAACACACAAAATATTGAAAAATCCACTACTACATATATATGACTAGATTCGACGCTGAGATGAAGGTGAACAATAGGAAAGTGGAAATTTGACGTTAAGGCGGAAAATCCGTTTCCCTTAACGTTTTTACTACCATTTCTAGGCATAATGTTATTGTCGCAAATAGTCTTATCTTGTTCTCCACTGTCTAAACTAGGGTTCTTGTTAGTTTTAGGGTCAGAGGTTAGGGAGTATATGAGGAAGTAATGTTTTATTTTAGAGTGTACGTCACTGGGGTATATATATACACATATTTATAAATCTACTCTAAATCTAATAAAATACATTATATTTTAAATATATAACAATTGCGCCTCATGGGTGTCCCCAATAAGCGAAGCGACGGAACAACTGCGTCGCTTGATATTCAAAATGCAACCTTGGAACATTTCTTGTTAAGTGTTGTTCTGCCGATCGGCCTTGTAACAAAAATTGCACTCCAAGCATATATTCCACATTAGATAGTAACCGTGTAACAAAATCGAAACATTAAATAGACTGAACGAGTTAATTAAACTTATACGTTAAATACTTCCTTGATTTCAATGCACTGGCAAAGTAATCAGATACTTTTCATTAATTAAATACATTTGCTAGAACAAACGGCTAACATAATTGTCGATTACTTTATATAGATGTACTCAATACAGTTCGGAAAATCGGCGCAGTATGTATTGTTATTTCAGGCGGGGATCCAAATGGGGGTGGCTTTTCCGGCTTCAGCCCCCCCCCTTTTTCGACAGATATTCTGAATTTGCTGAGTTTTACCTGTTTTTTTTTTGGGGGGGGGGGGATAACGCGGTGTTTGGTATCCAGAATCGCAAAAGTGTAATGAATCTATTTCCAGAGTCTCAGCCCATTCCCTGGTGATATGAAGAAAGACATTGGAAAAAAACATAATTTCCCGCTTTTTCCGCCATTTGGATCAAATTTCTAGTGACCTTTTAAAAAATCCTAACTTCCAAACGATTCATCCAATCTTCATATGTTTTAGCTTTCCATAAACTGACAAGATTCGACATTACAGCCATTTAGAATACAGTTACTCAATGCCGAGTAATGAGCGCAAGAATTGCATATCAATAGATGAAATCATTCATACAATTGGTTAAAATACTTTTCCACCTGGATATCCTATATAGTCGAGGGTAAATAAACACGCGGTTTTTTGAGAGGCTGTCGCGTTTAGAGTGTGAAATATATTAAAAATCAGCAGAGTACTGTAGGTAAATTGCAGGGCGCTGAATCTTTGGGGAGCTCACATCTTTGTGCATATTGCATCTATTGTTGTTCTCAGTCAAACCATTTTTAATATCCTTTTTAGTAAAATAGTGACATGTGGAAACATTCATTCATGATGATTGTGATGATTGTGCAAGAACGCTTGTAAGTTTACGGCTTGGTATCAAAACTCAGAAGTTGATAGAATCAAATGTAGAATATCTTAATAGCAAATATCATCTCACTTTGTTATTTCACTCATCTGTTGTGGTTTCAGCATGCATTCACTAAGAACTGCAGTTTTACGAGCTGAGTACCGGATATCGGTTTCTGGTCTTTGCTTCTCGATGAATATGATTGGCTGCAAGGACATTCACTCGATATTTTGGAGAATCATTTGGATGATCGAATCGTCTCAGAGCATTTACACCTCATTGCCCACAGGACCCCTTCGTCTTCACATGCACGTCAGTTCATCATCAAACGATCAAACAAGCTGATATTCGTTTCCTTGCATGGTAAAAAATACCATGTGATAGTTTCATAATGCGTGGCGTAATCCTAAATTTTCGCGCGCTTCGCGCGATTTGTGGGTCATATTCCACCCGGCCTACTTCATCAGTACCCTCAACCACACACACCTTTTAGCTTAAACGCATACATGTCTAAGTGTACCCCCTTACAAACAGGTTAAAACATGTGTATTATATCCTGATTAGGAGATTTCAAGAATTTCACCTTAAATTTAAACCCTTTTCCCCCGAGGACCCCAGACCCTTTTGTCGGGGGGCTTCGCGCCTGCGGCACTCGCAAATCCGGGCTTCGCCCTCACATAGTCAGTTCGCCCTTACAAAGTCAGCCCCCCCCCCACTTTGGAAAACCCTGGATCCGCGCCTGGTGTTCTCTTTTTGTGGGGGGGGGGGGGGGTGGGGAGAGACAGAAGGGATAGTTCGTCTAAACTCGCCTTTGATTTCCCCTTACGATGCGCAGGCATATCTTGGGTTTTGAATGTTTGGAGTTGTTATCTATATGCTCACGTGGTTAAATTGAACAGATTATAGTTTTTTATTATTATTATTTATTTCTTATTTCTCTTGTCGTATGCACAAATTATCAGATTAACAGAGATTACATGTTTCAAAATGAACAAATAGTTAATTAAATTTTAATTAACTCAAATCAGAAAAGAAGTGATAAGCTAATTATATTATACTTCATGCAAATGAAGAAAGTGGCACCAAGGTAGCCGAAATTTATCCCATTCTAAACTTTCCATATTTCTCATTATACCAATCCCCCCCCCCCCCCTTTTGAGCACATTGCCTGTCGACGCCACTGTGTTCTCTCTAAATCTTTTATTGATTAAAAGTAGATTATATCAATAAAATATCTCATTAAATCATGACCCAAGCTCGTTCTGCTATTCGTTACCTGGTGTTTGTTTACTTACTGCACCTGTGTATATTTTTTATCATACATTTTACTGCCATATTTTCCTGTTAACCGTAACCACAATGTGTCTTGTTTTATGTGTGGTACAATCGTTTGATATTCTCAACCATCTCGTGTTGACCTCATTATAATACACCTGTCGTCTGCCATTAAACGTGTCACGGGTGCGAAATAAAATTGAGCATATACTTTACTGTGAAAATTGAAAATATAATTGTGGTTATAAAACAAATATAATGGTTATAATTGTCTATAGCCTTATATAGGTTACAAATCTTGCATGTCCTTGTTTTTTTTACAGTGTTCAGGGCCGTAGCTATGGGGGGTGTGACGTCACGAAATCTCAAGATTTTTTTTTTTTTTTAATTCAGCCCGAAAATTCAATGAGAACCATCAATTTTGCGCTGCCTGTTATAATGCTTTGTGATAGCTACGTATAGGCATACGATTCGTTCGGGCGTGAAAATCCGAAAGGAGCCACATCAATTTCGGGCAGCATTGGAAGCATAATTTTTTAATAGGGCCTATGCCGCAGGTAGTAGCGTACCCGAATCTCTCTCGACATTTTGCCTGTAAAAAATCAGTTAAAAGCATTTTGTATTATAACTTTGTGTGTGCTATAATTTATTAAAATTTCGAGCCGGTGAAGTGCCGTATCCGGCAATCTGAGTAGTTCTTTTTGAAATCGATACATTCCACGCCAACCTATGGTGGCGCTCCGCTTAGATGGTCCTTAGATAGAATTTCGGGCAAGAAATCCTCTGCCCCCCCCCCCCCCCAAATAGAAATGCTCCCGTACGCCTATGGCCATACACGACACGATCATGTTATTAACAGAACTACGTGGTCTCATATACTAACACACAGAACTATAGCGTACCCTCGTCAGTTGACAGCACCACTAAAAAACACGAAATATTGTGTTTATTTTCTTTGGGATATTGGGGGGAAATGCAACTTGCATGATATGTGAAGTATCATTCCCCGCGATCTAGGGGGCATTTACGTCAAAAAATGTCTTTCCCCGCTACGCGCCCACACGTGGTGGCGCTCCGCTGAGATAGTCGTTATTGCCTCGTTTTGGGTAGTCGGCAAAATGGATCTCACCCCCCCCCCTACAAGAAGTGATCTAGCCACGACCCTGGCAGTGTTTGTGGGTGTAGTCCTATAATATATGTTTGCGTTGACTAATAAGACAAATTCGCTTTTGGTCGGAGGATATCTTTCGAGTATTTTTTCTGTCATGCCTTATGAGGTTCACGATATCTAGAGGCTTACGATATAGGCTATCCGAATAATCAATATGTCGGATAAATCCAATACTGATCGTATTAATCGAATCTTCTGCAGTATTGATAGATGTTGGCAGACGATAAAAAAAACTTACCTTTGTTAATCGCAGCCCTCCTCGTTTTCCGTCATAATCCGTTTTTTTCCTCATTTTTCCTGTGTAACAATTCGGCAAATAGCAGAGAGATAAAACTAACCAGAAGAGAAAATAGTATCCACACATCATCATTTTTGCCATTTTTAGATAATATATCCTTCAAAATTCCCGCTGTATGAATACAACCAACCGTTAGGCTACCAAATGTAAGATAAAATTACACAATTCGCCAGAAAACAAGATTTTATAATCCGATGTTTCTATTTTCAAGTCCAAACAGTTTGTTTTAAATATTATCATTTGCTTTCCGAGCTTGCTCGTATATTATGTTGTGTATGTAACTCCATCGCGAGAAATTCTTTCACTTTGTTCATGTACAAACTACATTGAAAGGCAGGTAGAAGGTTAAACAACCAAACAAATGTCACAATTATATTAAAACAATGTTACACGAAAATTAGTAAAATAGAAGAACAGAAAATTCTGCCCCGTGACCTAAAGCGAAATCGATCAAAAGATATTCCGTTTAAGAAACAGAACTGCTCCAAGAAATACCCAGCGCGTAAAAACGTGGTCAGATATTCATCATCGTCGGATATGTAGGTCAGGTCCTAGAATCGTCGCCCAAAATAAAATACAAATTTTGGTGCACTGTGATTATAAATATTTAATTAGGAAACCCGATTATTTGTTGCATTTTTGCTGTTGCGTGGCTTGATTCGGTGCTACGGCAGTTACAACGGTGTGTTTATACACGAGTGCTCCCAGCGGAAACTTAAACTGGTCTGATCCAATCTACTCCAAGCAACAGGTTATGGGTGTTCAGTTACCGCTGTTTCAATTGTAGCACGCCCTCTGTTATTTAGATTTAACTGAACTGAACTAGAATTGCGTGCTAAAGGGGGTGGTTAATCGATGCGTTCGGTCCCACAGGAATACGTGTACGCTAGAGATTTGGGAAACTAACAATGACGGCCATGTCAACCTGGTCTAATCTCAAATACGGGGGAGACGAGTGAATTTACTGTAATAAATTTAATTAGTCCTTAGATCAGAGGCAGGATGTAGTAATGTTTGGGTTGTTGGTATAGTGGGCGGTCATCTCGGGATGGGATACACAGACGCAGGAGTTGTGTAGGGGGTGGTAGGGCGGTTATCTTGGCATGGCATGTACTGATGCAGGGTACAGTGATGTATGGTTTGTTGTTAGGGGCGGTTATCTAGGGATGGAATTTACTGACGCAGGGTAGAGTGATAAAGGTTTTTTTTTTTTATATAGGGGTCGTCATCTCGGGGACGGAACGCACAGATTCAATATATGCGCGAGGGCATACCAGGTATATCAATGGTCATTTGTCGTATCGTGGCGCGAGGGTATACCAGGTATATTAATGGTCATGTGTCGTATCGTGGCGCGAGGGCATACCAGGTATACGAATGGTCATGTGTCGTATCGTGGCGCGCGATCAAACCAGGTATATGAAT
>JAODFY010234066.1:0-10281 GCA_027580055.1 Paracaudina chilensis | reverse complement strand
TATCTTTACTTCGGAAAAACCAGCCGGTAATCAAATCTAGCAAATGAAGCTTCAACATTACACTACAACATTACACTAATGACTCGTTGGTTTAAATAACATGGTTCATTGTGCTGGGAAATCGATTTTAAGGTATTAATTGGGATCATGATATATCTTTACTTCGGAAAAACCAGCCGGTAATCAAATCTAGCAAATGAAGCTTCAACATTACACTACAACATTACACTTATGACTCGTTGGTTTAAATATCATGATTCATTGTGCTGGGAAATCGTTTATAAGGTATTAATTCATAAACCTATATTAACGAACGTTGTTCCTGTCTTTTGCTCTGAATGAATGCTTCACTTCTTTTGTCTGCACGCGACTGTTATATAATTATTTGTAATTTGACTGCTGTTTTGATGAGAAAGAAAGAAGTGGAACATATGTTTTATGCATAGAATATCTATGTTCATCTAACGTCGTACGACCTTCCCATGCATTATAAATGAAATATCGTTGTCAAAATCGTTATGGTTTTACACGTTGATTTGATCGTTCTCATTCGTTACATGTCGCATTCAGTGACTTGGCCGGTCTGAACTCCATCATGTATTATTGATCAGTGTGTTTTCACTTCATAGATAAAGCGATTTAAAAAAAAAAAAATTCAATTGGAAACCATGTAAATGCATTATTACAGTTAATATTATGTAAACAATTTTGTACAATGTTCATTACATATTTCCAGAATTAAATAATGACGAAAGAGTGAAAATCTGACGAAAGTTATTGTTCACTTTCTTAAAACCAACACATCACATGAATAAATCAATTCGATCCACAGTCCCAATAAACATTTCGCCTTTCCCAAAGCTTCACGAAAAATTCTGGATTACAAATAAATTCAAAATATCAACACTTGTTTAACCATAAGTATACAACAGTGTATCTAGTTACGCGGTGTCTATTTAGTAGATGTAACATATAGGTTTTAAGTTCCGGTGCTAGCTGTTTATGACCTTTATAAAACATTTTTAAATTGGTGGTTTGGATAAACCCGAGGCTACTTAGCTGCATAAACCAATAAGCCGAAATTAAATATAAAGTATAATGTAAACATTTCTGAAATGTGAATACCATAATGTGAATAACATGTATAAGACCATAAATGAATGGCCTGATTATTATGTCTGTATCATATTTGAACAAATTAAACATCATTTGTCGTGACGTTGTCCTGTTATTCATGCCGTACTAATGCTCATATCGGTCTATTAGTCCATTACGAGAAGAAGCTCATCTAATTTGGATCGATATTATCTGTTGTGTGGCAGATTAAAGCAGCTACAGATTTTGGATTTGGAGATTACTTTGGATGTGGAACACATTTTGTGCTTTATGTAATGTTGTGTTCCAGTACTATTTTTGTCCTAACTGCCCACCCAAAATGTCATCTGTTATTGAGTAGCGATGGGGAAGTTTTATTGTTTTCTCTACCGCGTCACCAAACCATTACAATTGGCTCAGTACAATTTATTATCCTTTTTATAACCCTGCCCAACTCAAGTGTGTCACAAAGTCACTAAAATTGGCTCAGTAAGTTATTGTCTTATCATTGACTTACTAACAAATCTACTTTCGTTTTAATAAACTTGCCCAACTCAAATGTGTCACAATCCACTATAATTGGCGAGTAATTTCTTTTCTTATTATAAACTTTCCCAACTCAAGTGTCGCAAAACCGCAAAACCATTATAATGGGAGTTTTTTATTTATCTTTTACCATTGCCTTATTCATGTGTATCACTATCATAGACGGATTTTTTTTTTCACAAAATCAAAATATATTGTTATATATTTGCCAAGTGAACTCCACCCAACCACTGCAATGGACCGAGTTATTTATTTCCTTTGTACACTAGGTAATTAGTATAAATATACATTTTCTGTAAACTAAAGTCGCGATATTTCGTTATTGTAATGTTTCCATAAAATCATAAAAGAGAGACAGAATTCGAGAATTCGAGTTGTAAAAACAGTGTAAAGTTGTAAAGGCAGTCAACTTCGTACTCAGGGGACGCCAGAACTTACTTTACAACAATATATTTTTCCATTCTCGCGCAAAATTCGCTTGTAAGTGATGAAGAACGAAGCCTCCTACCCAGAATCATCTCCCATAATTAAAACAGTAGTAACCATTTCCCAGTCGTCATATATGGAACATTCAAAACCTGATATTGGAACGTACACCCAAAAAATATTAAAAAATGGCATGATGTTGACGGCCAAACCACACCCCCACACCCCAAGACCCATGTTTCACGCCCATTAGGGAAAATACCTTTGGTGTGGAACCTGTATATTAAAGGAAAAGAGCGAATATAAACATTTTATGTATTTATCCATTTCAGGCTTTAAGACTTTTAAGTGTTCCTCCCGTGGGCAATCCACCATCTACAAATATTAAAGACGGTTAAAATCAATCAGTAATGGTTCCGGTTTATATAACTCATAAAAAAGGGAACCAAACAAGGAAATTGACCGTGTATAATTTGCAAATTCTCGTCCATCGCTGGATATAGGATAATTCCTAAATGTACGGTCTATATAAAGCAATATCTTTAGATATATGGCTAAACAAAGCGAATGTACAATAAGCTATTATTGTCTGCAGTGTAATAGGGGAGGAACGTTATAGTTTGCAACTCGAGTAACATGTTTTTTTTTTTCAATACGCAAGCGTGAATGTTTAGCTAATGGAACCGTATATCGTGATAAAGGTCATGAGCCACTGATATAATAATTAATCACAATCATCAGAGCATTAAGCGGACTTGAATGTCCGCACATGTAATTATATGCCGTAGGTCATGTTCCCATGCACATGTACATTTTGTGCTACGGTATCAAGCCATATTCGTAGCTTTAAAGAACGTAGATAAACATTATATTGTTCTGAGATTCTGCTCATGTCTGTCTTGGGCGCCGCCACAGGTTTGTGATGGGGGAGGGGCACGATCCAAAAGTTACTTCGTATGCCGCCATTTCTATAACTAAGGAGGAATGGCGCCATTCGCTTCGTACCTATTCAAGTAACCGACTACCTGAGATGGTTCTTTCTACGATTGATACGATACGTTGATACGATTTTATGACGTTTCAGCGAGTATCAAAATGTGACCTCATTTTCTTTGGCTAAGCATCCTAAGCAGCAAACACAATCTCCACCCGCTATCGTATAATATCATACCATTTTAAACGCAACTTTAAATTTTAAACGCAATTTAAAACGCAAATTGAGCGACAAATCCCTGATGTAAAATAAGTTACTGAAGGCGCTCACAGTTACCATACGGACATAATGCACAATTAATGAAAACAAATCAAATTTAATTCATTTAGTATATTTTAAATTTGTATTTCATTGTAAATATTTTGTTAACGGTGGTTTGGGTGCCTACAAACAATGTATAGTTGACCTTACCAGACGGTCATGAGGATCCTAGGATGGATCGTTGTTGAGGAGTCACTCCTTGGGCTTGGAAAGCCGCGGGTAATCCTAAGCCCTGGATTAATTTTATCATGTTCCCCTATATACGGTACCAATATTACACCGAATGATGTATTAACCTAAAGGATTTGCCTATAGGCTATTATTACATAATGTTAGATATGTTTTCAATTCAGCATATATTGCTTTAGTGAATCACCGACTTACCTGGGGATTGTTTAGTTGTTGGTGTTTGTAGCCTATCTGGGTCTGTAGAAACAATCTGTTCAGATGAATTATGTGACAGTCTTTTGGGGGTGAGGAAAGCATAAATATATTAGAAATCAATTTTTCGTATACATAAATTTTATATCAATTTTTCGACGCGCTTTGCGCGTACAGGTTCAATTATTTTCGTATTTTTTCTCACTATTGCACATAACGTAGTCTCAATGCGAAAATTTTACCGCGTAGATGACGATGCCCCCTGGCTTCTTTTTAATTTGCAATTCTATCATTATATAGGAAATTGTTCCATTCTGATGTTAAGTTAAAATCTACAACCTCTCTAAAATATAATTTCTTTCACAAATACGTGTACCATTTTAATAAAAAAACATGATATTTTACAACAAGATGTCAATCAGGCCACCGGGGAGCCTCCCCCTACACACACACCTGTTTCCATTCCAAATATTAAAAAAATCTTAACCCAGACAATTCGTCGTGGCTGTGACCTCTCCATATTTGTGCCATTTGTTCCGTGTTTACATCACCCCAAAATGGGGCAGGATAATTTAAAATCGGGCAGGATAATTCGCGCGCTTCGCGCGCAGTATTGTATCTTTCCAATGGTATTGGCATATGTGCCAAATGTGTTATTTTAGCCTTAACAACGGTTCGTCAGGATCAACATTTTCACAACGGCTTTGTGCGCGGTTGTGTTTAACGTTATTTTACTCATGTATATTAAAAAAAAAAGAGTTCAAAAGCATTTGCAAGGTCTGGGAAGGTTAATTTCCGGCGATCTATAGGAGGTATATTTTGCAAAATTTGCTCTGGCCGCTATGCGCCAATTAATGGTGGCGATCCGCTTAGATGGTGAGTTACCCAGGGCCAATACCGCCCCTGAACACTACAGATCAGTTTCAACATGTAATTTTTGTAACAGGCTTATGTTACACTTTTAAAGTTAAACACCCCTGGAGCTGTGACTTGCTTATTTCTGGCATGCTTAAAATCTGCATCATTTTCTGTAGTAATGGATTTTACAGCCTATAATTCTTTGCCGCCATTTTGTATGTCTTGTCAACTTGTTGAGCCAACACCGTATAGGCCAAATACCCCACCTATACTGGCATATTCGCTAATGTCCTTAAGTATATTTGTTAACGATCGAATGATTGTCGGCGTGTAGGACTAAACGTTGAAGAAGTACCGGGCCCGTGGGAGATAACATCGAACCCATCTTGACTGGAATCGGATTCTATATTTAACTTGAAAAATAACGTGCTAGTAATTGTGTGGTTATATTTAACATATGATGGTTACTCTCATCAGTCCTAAGTCTAAACAAATTTCGTAACTACATTTTGTCATCAGATTTGGTAAGTTTGTGCTTCCTGTAAATGTAGTATAATGTCAAATAATCACTATTTGTTATTACCATGTATGCCACATAGTCATACTATACGCTCTCTAATGGTGTTTTGAACTGATCCGTAAAGGCGTATTCCCTAAACATACACGGTATCTACCGATCTGCCTCGTGAAAAACCAAGTCGCGATGACAATTTTGAAAACAGGAAATTCCTAACCACGAAGGATCCGTTCAACCGCTAACAACATCTCAAATTTTGGATGTCGTACTCCCTAAACATACACGGTATCTACCGAACTGCCTCTTGAAAAACAAAAGCAAAAACAAGTCGCGATGAAAAGTTTTGAGAACAGGTAATACCTAACGACGAATGATCCGTTATTCCGTTCAACCATAACAACATCTCAAATGTGGGATGAGCTAATTATATTCTGACCTTGAAAGTAATTCTCAGTTACATGACAATAAAACAATGCAAGAGGACACCATGCATGAGCAAAATGGAATTTTTGTTTTTTAATTTTTTTACCACACATAATATAATAATATTTAATAATAGTAATAAAGGCAAGGGACAAATGAAGCTGAAGTGATTAAAAATAGGAAAAATACACTGAATGGTGAAGATCCCATTGTAATAGCATGTCTGGTTGTTGGGATATAGATTTTGGAAATCACTTTTAATTTGAACTAAGCATCTGGCAACATTTGAACGGAGCACTTTGGCTGGGAAACTCTATTTAAAAAAATAAATTGCGCAGTAATTGTTGCTCGAAGATTCCATTTCTATTAGGTAACACATTTCAAAAGTCGATATCTCAACAACCAAAAATGCTATTGTAGTGGGACAATGAGACAATGAGTGTTAGTTTTTTCCTCCTCTTTTGGAATCGGTCCAGTTAGTCATTTGTCCATGAATTATAATTCCTTTGAGTCAACTTAACCACTAACCACTTACATATAAAGTAAACATAATACACACATTGACACTGAATCAACACTGAAAAACATTAACCGAACCTTCTTTAGATTTCCTAATTTGTGCGTATACAGTAGCTATAGCTTAGTTGTGTAGGTCGCCAAAAACAAAACATTTTTGACAATTCCTTGTTTTTGCGTTAAATAGTACTATATTTAAACAGTTATACGACTGATCTTGCAACTCTACGTCCTAGTATGATGATCAGATGATTGCGATAGAGTTTGCGAAAGAAACTCTCTTTATATCAAGTTTAAAAAAATAGACATAGACCTGGAAGGTAAAGGTGTGATGTCATCTTTTAGTAGGCGTAGAAGTATGTGACAGACCACGTGGTAGATTATAAATTGTTCAAATTATTGTATTGTGTGAATGAGCAGAAATACCGCCATTATATTGTACAATATTGTGATGATATCATTAAGACAATATAGCCTCTATAACAATCAGCTGATAGAATGTATAGACATTGTATAAACAAGACCACCAAATACAAATATCTGACTGTTTTATTTCTGATTGACATGCATGCGCGAGGCACAATGTATATAATGTATCGGCCTATATACTAAAGATAACATACAATATCACAGAGAGATCAAGGAACCCGATTTGGTAGCAGTCATAATACTGAAGATATTACACAAGACCATATCTATGGCCCGAGGACGTAGTAATATAAAGTAGAAATTAAGGCAGGGTGGAAAAGGAAAATTGTTTTTTAATTAAATAATTTATTCGGTGGGTTTCAACTACAAGTATGTGTAAGACCTTCAGCAAAAGATCTGTATAAACGTCATTACTTTCAAGTAATAAGATATACAAGTAGAAATGAGTTACAAAGAGTTATATTTAAATTCGAAACACTAGTGTATCCATGATGTATATCTTACTTAAGTATGCTTGCAAATGGTTATAACTATATATGCTTGCGTCTACTTTTTTTTAAGTCTACTTAAAATATATTATTATTAGCTGGTTCTCTATCACATGTGTTCATGATAATGGTTATATTTTAGTATTCTTAAACAGGGACCAATGCACGGAGGCATAAATATTGCCAACACATGCCATTCTACAATTAAAATAATGGTGGAAGGGCTTAAGTCTACTTAAACATAGATTTTGGAAGTAAATATTTTTGCTAAAGATATTTATGGGTTAATTACCACTCTGCCATATGGAATAATGATAGTGCTTGTGGTTTATGTGTACTTAACAGAGACCTGGGAAGTAAAGATTTTACTAATCACGTATCTATATTTATTCATCACTCTATCATATGAAATAACGATAATGCTTGGGGTTTATGTGTACTTAAAACAGAGACCTGGGAAGTAAAGGTTTTACTGACGTATCTATAGTTATTCATCACTATATCATATGAAATGATGATAGTGCTTGTGGTTTATGTGTACTTAAAACAGAGATCTGGGAAGTAAAGGTTTTACTGACGTATCTATATTTATTCATCACTCTATCATATGAAATGATGATAGTTCTTGTGGTTTATGTGTACTTAAAACAGAGACCTGGGAAGTAAAGGCTTTACTGTCGTATCTATAGTTACTCATCACTCTATCATATGAAATAATGATAATGTGATACACCATCGAATGGAATAGACGGTTCATTACAAGAATAACCTATTAGGTCATTTTTTCCATGTGACTCTTTTTTTCTTATGGTTCATTATACAAAACCGCAAATGTGGTGTATGTAATATCATAATAACAAATTAACGATTGTTCGGTGGTTGTGTCTTCTTTCAAAACCATGCCATCAAACCAAGTCATGTGAATTTAGGATAAACTATAGATATGATTAATTTAAAGGGACCGTAGCAGTTAAAACATTAAATCGTATGAAAGTCCTTACATCCCGAATACAAACATCTTGTTACATTCTCAATATGCAGCAATACGGAGCTTTCCCCTTTTATTTTGTCAAAATCGCTTCAAGTCTTCCACTATATCCCTTTAAGCACCACATATGAATCTAGGTCGAGGATGTTGAACAATGTGTGCAAGTGATGTCCTATTTTATACACCGCCTTTAGGTTTTCATTTGAGAAGGGATATAATTTACGATTATAACAAAAACAAATTCGACGGAGATGCATACATCCAATCTTTTTGGGTGGGTATTGTAACTGGATTAATTTCTTTTAGTTATCCGAGAAACAAAAGTTAATTTACACTTTATTTACTGGATTTTATTGAGTAAATCTATATAATATAAGGTTTTAATACCTGAAATAAAACTGAAAACTTGAACCAAATATTAATCTGATTTCATCTTGCCGCTGGTAAGAGAAGACTTTCTCTGGTAGTTTCTTTGGCTGAGGTGTTTAATTATACAGAAACTGTGTTGGGACTTGAAAATGGAATTTGATATAAATTAATCAATTTAGCAGCAACATTATGCTACTAATTGGTATCATCTTCCCAAGTTTAATAAAGTATCATATTCTACAATTGCTAACCCCCCTTGATACGCCTCGTCCAAAGATTGCTATAAGATACAAGCTGCCACTTGGTGAGCACATCTTGTGCGGGTAATATTAGATGCTTTCAGGAATAAACTTGCAGTACCGGCATGCGCAGTGACAACTCATGATTGCACTAGTGCTGAAGTCCATGCACTACTTTTTAATAAGATCTACTAATGTCTTTAAAGCTGCTAACTCAATGTGGAATCCTCGAAACATTGTGACAGCTCCATTAAATAGCGGTCATTTCCATGTTCTTGGCAATGGCAAATAATGGCTGGTCCACTGGTCCACAACAGCATGCAGGTCCATGGGTTGTGAGATCTATCATGATATCTGCTGCGTCTTCTTGTAACAAGGGTAACATACAAAAAGTAGTAGCTGATGCTGAAATATAGAGGAAGCAGTGCCGATGAATGTATTGCACTTGTTTGGTTGATGGTTGACGTTTCCGCTTTATATATATATATATGAGTTATACATTTATATAACTCCCATAAGAACTTGCAACAGCGGCTCACGATATTTTTTGTGACGTGTCGTGGGTAGGTTCGTAATCTTGGTGTGTTTTATATGTGATTGCTCGGAGATGTTCGTGCCATATGCAATCATTGAAGCAATAGTGGACAAGGATTGAAGAACTTATTCATATTGACAGTTTTCATTAAAGGTACCATCATTGAACTGGGTTGTTGTATTCATTCATTTCCTTTCGTACAATTTTGTCTGCTCGTATAAATGCGTTATCATCTACATTATTTTCGCATGCTCCCTTAGGCTGAGTCTGATTAAAATGAACAGTTTGTACAATCTAGCCAGGTGGTTAGGCTAGATGGTTAATGTGCAGTGTGTATGTTAGGCTAGGTTGCTCGTTAATGTGACAATGTGTGGTTCATGGGGCTAATGAAAACAAGTGATTGTTTATGTTCATCAAATGCGGATTTGGGTTTATAATGGTTTATATTGTTGTGCTTTAGGGAATTTTGTCTTCCATGCAGCTTTTATTCCTGTACGACAGTTTTTATGATTCTGTTTTTTTTTACTCTGCATTTCATTTTGTAGATGTTATATTGGCTTTGGTGTCGATCAGCCTTGGGGTGAAAAGTCCTGTAGTATGTAGTTATTATTATAATATATTATTATTATTATTATTATTATTATTATTATTATATCATGGGGTTCTGTGTAGTCTACTGTTACAGCCATGGTGTTTATGTTCTTCAGCAAGTCACGGTAAAAGCCGAGTAGAGTTTATTTCTTAGTAGAGACTTTTCCATTGTGGTCGTTCATAATTGTGATGTGCCCATGTCATACATGTTAGTTTATTGATTTGAGACAGTATGTAGTGTACGTGTTTGGGTTGGTGACTGTATTGTGATTGAGTTGGTTTTATGTATACGTGTGCCATACAGTATGTAAGGTTGGAAGTAATAATGTATCGTGATACTGTAATATATGTTCATATCTTTATAAGATCACTTTATGTCTCTCCAGGCTATACAGTGATTATTGTCAGTTTTTAGTTTTGTTGCTTGGGCACCCTTGCAAAATTCGTTTATCATTACGTCGACCTGAACACCAAGAATACCACCACGGTGCCGCCGTTCCCTTTTGGGTCTTATTTATCGTATCGTCTACATAAGAAACCCGGATTCTCTCTATTAATTGATATACAGATATATACTGTATATGTATTGTTTTAAGCATATATGTACTGCATATGTTTTGTTTTA
>JAODFY010234065.1:0-16885 GCA_027580055.1 Paracaudina chilensis | reverse complement strand
TATATATATATTTATTTATATAAAACGCCACGATAAAAATACTCTTTTAAAATAGACATTATAAACAATCATGAATGATCGCCTGTAATGTACGGACAATATATGTGCTTAATCCTGAAACAATGGAGCCTATATCTGAAAGTAGTTCTGGTCTCTGAGGTTATAAAGGGGGTGTTTATTGAGAAGTGTGAATTAGCAAGAGAATAAGATATTATATTAGGACCACTGAGCTGTGGCTCAGCTGAAAAAATGTTCCTCCACGTTAATGGGTACTTCTCGTGATGTCCATTACCCTCCTATGCTAAAATCTTCCTTACAGAATAATAATCATAAAATCAGTAAAAAATATATATAATGCAGGTACGTTAATCAGATTAGAATAAATGCATTACCTTGTAAGCCATATCTCTCAAAACGTCATTACGCCAAGTGACTCCAAAACTTACTTCATACTTTTTTTTAATATCTTTGTTCTCATAGATTAATCTTTTGATTTCTCTTACTTACGGTGTAACATTTGAATCAATAATCTGTTAAAACAATATATAACCAAACATAAGTCCGATGGTGTGTGACATCATCATCCATCGACCGCAGTCGAGAAAGATGACACATAAATACGCTACAAAGTTCTGTCAGCACCAGATAGCTCATCAAGATGATGATGATGATGAATACCAGAATTCCTTACATGACGTCATCAGATATCATTTGATCATTCACTCTGAAGCGCTGATCAGCACAGAAAACGACATAACAGTGTAATGTAATATAACTTCAACAGCCTCATACCCATTTCGAGGGGCGCTGTACAGGATTTCTCATGCAAAGAATATGATCTTTGAACTTAAACTTAAAACAAAATATATCATGGTGTATAAATGACATTTTGACCTGTTTTTAAGAACAAATAATTTCGTCTCGTCATTATATACTTTATGTAGGCTATCATTACCAATTATGACTATCAACATATCCACCAATTATATCGGCATCACCTCATCAATGCTTTGTCAGCGGGGATAATAACATTTGATCAAATTAACGAGATACTTAATCAATCATTTAAGACACAACATTCTTCATTGGCTACATAAAGTATTGTAATCACTCGTTATATGGAATGTCTCTACGATGATAAAATATATTTTATATCTTTCGTGTTTATATTGGAACGCCATCAACTTATAGTGGCGCGGTTGTGGTTTAGAATGTTAATGTAGAAACACCTACATAATTTATTATCTCTTATAGTGAAAACCTGGTTAGCATTAAGTAACACATGAACCCAATCACCTGACCATGGAATCGTGTACTGCATTCTCACTCACTCAAAATTTGCGACTGTTTATAGCTACTGAATGGAAAGGAATTTTATGAAATTTATAGCCTTCGTATTTTTGAAGCTCCAAGAATATATCACATGGTATATACTTCACATTCCCAATTATAGTCAAACACAACATGCAGTTAAAGACGAAAGCTATATGATATCAGATACCAAATATATTAATGTACACTTGGATATATCAATCATATGTGAAATGGAATTTATATATCAAATTATAAAGAAACGTAAGTTAAAATGGGTTTTTACGTCTGAGGAGATGAACCTAACCAGTAATCATTCTATATTCTACATAAATTTATTTTCACTGTCATCCAAGATCTCATCACATTGTGATGGCTTATTCATTAGTGAATGCAGTATATAAATTTCGTCTCAGGGGCTGTTATCTATATGTGGCCCGCCATTTATAACGAAATGTGACGAACAAATTTATTAATCCTACTTCTTACTTCACGTCTTGAAGGTCTTCCTCCAACTTAGTTCCCGTTGACTGTTCATCCAAAGTATATCACAACTACCAATGCAAACGTGACCAGCAAATGTGAAGAAATAACCAACACCAATCGTCACCTTTTGTCAAAAAAATTAGATAATTACAACAAATATTAAACATGAAATATTCATTCATGACCTTGTATCAGAAAAAATTAGAAAGTAACAACAAACATCTAACATCAACTATCAAGTCGTCACCTTTTTCTATGAGGATCAGGCGCGTAGCTAGAGATTTGTCTTGGGAGGAGGGGTTGTGGGGAGGGGTCTGACGGGAGGTGGGTGCCTCCCCTTTAGCGAAAAATGCAATTCACGGGCCCGTAGAAGCAAAATGGTGCAATGTTTGTGAAAAAAAAACAGCAGTCAAAGTTCCACTCAACATTCAATTTTTTTAAATTTTCTTCTTTTGTACTCATTTTTTTTGTCACTTGGGTCATGGGTGGGGGGTTGAACCCCCCCTTGGCTACGCCACTGATGAGGATCCTTAAATTAGAAAGTAGCAACTTAAATCGTCAGAATGTGTTAACACGTGTAATTGAAAGTTTGGTGTACCAGGTGATTACTGGATTACTGGTATTACTGGCCAAGGGGTTTTCGTGTTGAATGTTAAAAAAGGAGAAATCTCACGTTATGGGCAGGATTATATTTTTTCCGTGAGGCTGGTATGACATGCTATATCAATGCAATCTATGCACACAGGTGTAATATTTTTTATTATTATTGGTAGAAGGGCATTATTACGTTTCGAGATGAAGATATAGCCCGAAAGATTGTGTTCTGTTTCCCTTCGTTATTAATTAATTAATTAATACATACAAAATAGTAAAATCCGTTTCGTTCATTACTGTTACTATTTTGTATAATATCACACCTGTCATACCAAACTGTATTATCACAACACGTAAGCAGCTGTAAAAATGTTCCTTGCTGAAGTTGGCTTATGCTTGAAAATTTATAGAGATATAAAATGGTTACTCTTTATTTTAATATTACTGTTATAATTTATTAGTTGTTATGAAACAGCCATGATCATGTGTTTAAATAATATCAAAGTAAATTTGCATATTAACGTTCGATATGTTATAATATTTTATATTACTAACTCCACCATTGATTATATGACAATGTAACTGCACAAAATCTATCATAACCAACATTTTATTATGTAAAAAATTACCAAAATGTGTAACTCCCTCCGTTCGCAGATGACAGACAGGATATCTTATGCAATATCATCCACGAATTCATTAACAATAAACCCCCAAAATTATTGCTTGAGAAAATGACCTTTGATGACCTACATATAATTATGTTTACTTCTCTTTGCGTAGAAACATACCGGTACATCTTTACAACCCTCCAACTACATTTTATTAGCTGGGAAATTGACCTCTAATAAGCTTCGATGACCTTTGACCTGCATTTAAGAACAAAATATTTCGTCATCAATTTATTCTACATATAATATTACAAATTTTGACTAAAGCCTACCCACAACCAATTATAAAACGTTATGAATGCTTTGTCAGCGGGGATAATAAAACTTCATCAAACCCATTAAGCATTAATTCATTGACGCAACATCCTTCATCGGATATTAGTATTGTAATCATTCGTTATGGAATGTCTCTACGATGATAAAATATCATGTTATCATAAAATATCATGTCTATCATGTTTATCCTGGAACGCCATCAAGTTATAGTGGCGCGGTGGGGGTTAAGAATATCAACGTAGAAACACTCATACATAAATATCTCTTAATTAAAACTTGCCATCAAGTAGCACATGAAGCTATTCACCTGATAATGGAATCGTGTTCAGCATTCTCACTCATTCAAATAATGCTACTGAATGGTAGGAAACGTATACAACTTCATGAAATACATGTATATCCTTCGTATTTATCAAAGCTGCAGGATTCTATAACATAGTGTGCTTTACATTCTCAGTCATATTTAAACGCATCATGCAGTTAAAAGATGAAAGCTATATGATATCAGATACCTTCATAAAAACCTTAATGTATCAATCATTCGTGAAAGGGAATTTATATGTCAATTTATATATATAAAAAAATTAGAAGAGGTATCCGCAGTTTAAAGCACATCATATTTTTTAACCAATGGTAAACATGAAGTGACGGTCCAGAGTATATTTTATGTATATATGTTATAGTTTATGTAGGCCTACTAAAAAGTAAGATTTTCAATTGACTCAGTTGAACACTTTTTTAAACTATGAATGAAGACATCCCTGTGTAGTAACTACAAATGCAACTATAAACACCTCAATGAGAAAGTTTACTAACACGTTCATTAAATTAGGAATCCGTGAGTTCTATGTGTCATCGTGAACTCATATGAATTCGCTACTGGCAATCCCACCTTTAAAAAGTGGTAGCCGGCCTTTAACTGAAATGATACTTATTTAGAAAAGGTAAGTTGGAATGATGTATTATTATATATGTATATTTTATTTTGTATTCGAACATTCAAAGGAGAAAACTGAAAGAAAGAAAATGAAGTAAACATGTAATTTAAAGATACATTTGGTATGCAATCCATTTTTAGAGTGTGGCACCTGATGCACGAGGACAATTATCTTAACCGCCGTGCCCCCCCCCCCCCTAGACGATGCGTGTGTGCATGGGATGTTTATTATAACCACCAATGATGGTTTCCTTCCCCAATAGTTCCAATGGTTTTGCATTAATTAAACTAAATTACGTTAATCTGATACAACAAATGTTGACAAAACTAGCTACATGGGGATATTGTATTAAATATTGATTAAACTTGCCTTGTGGAGCAAGATGTGATGTGATTCCTGGTAGTACATTTACAGCGACCTGAAAATTGGGTTTTGGCTGTTTAATAATCAGTGATATTCCACCTTTAAACGGGTGGATGTAGTCGGTGAAAATAATTAACTGCTAAACGTGTAAATGAAGAAGCATGTATATTTATATTCATACCAAAATATACCCATCAAACGTATACAAGTTGCGGGATAATTTTATTTGCCACATTGGACATATGCGCCTGCGTAAATATATACGTCTTAGATATACGGAGAAATAGTACACACATGCGGTATGTACGTTTATTCATATCGCGTCAACATTAGTCTAGAAACTGCTTATATTCTAATATATTAAATTTCATTTCATAAATAATCTCATAATCCAATTACAGAGGCTGTGTAACCTTATCGCTTTTGTCAAAATATTGTAGACTGCATTCGCGATATGCTGAATATATATATATAATATAGCGGGGTCTTTTAATGTATAGCCTATACATCATAGTATGAACTAGCACATACGATATAATCCCCATGATTCATATGTACAATTATGTATGAGAGTAACATTTCTGCTACATATCACCTTTAAATCTTGTCGTATACAGTGACGATGAATTGCCTTCAACATTATTCAAGTTCCATTTATGATATGTAAATGATACCGGATGAAATAAGACACTAGTGTAGTTAGTTAAGTGTTGTGTATTTTTACGTCTTAGTGAAAGAAGAGGCAAATAAACCGAATCATTCATCATATATACTGTACTCCAGTGGACATAACTCCCTGCGGCATGGGTGCATCTTGGTACCCCAGCAGGATTTGTTTGTTTTTAATGTTCTTCATTTATTTATCTTCAAGGCCGTCCAAGGACACTTATATTAGTACTTGTGATGGCTTATTCATCGCTAGTACAAACATAATATAATACATGCGGTTCTCTGCTCGTGCATGTTTTTATAGGCCTATCCATACAGTATAAATTTCGCGGAAGAGCTTCAGGGGCTATGGTCTATGGATCGCTAAATGTTCCCAGAACAAAATGGGTTATTCAAACTGATTGCGAAGAATCTTTTAGTGCCTTATATGTCAATACAAATATTCTATTTCTCAGTTTGTTTATGTAAAAAGCCGAATCCGGACTGAGAGGATATGTATTTATGTAGTAGTATTCTCCTCGGTAACCTATTAGGTATATTTGAGTTCCTACGGTCTGCTGCATGCGATGTCAAGTGTATTTGTAGTATTCTCCTCGGTAATCTATAACGTATATAGTAGTTCCTACGGTCTGCTGCATGCGATGCCAGGTTGATTTATGTAGTATTCTCGTCGGGAACCACGTATATAAGAGTTCCTACGGTATGTACGATGTCATGTGCATTTATGTAGTATTCTCCTCGGTAACCTATAACGTATATATATGAGTTCCTACGGTCTGCTGCATGCGATGTCAAGTGTATTTGTAGTATTCTCCTCGGTAACCTATAACGTATATAGTAGTTCCTACGGTCTGCTGCATGCGATGTCAAGTGTTTTTGTAGTATTCTCCTCGGTAACCTATAACGTATATAGTAGTTCCTACGGTCTGCTGCATGCGATGTCAGGTGTATTGATGTAGTATTCTCCTCGGTAATGCTAATGTATCTAATCATAATTATCAACATTCGTCGTGAATAAATATGTTATCATCAGTTGTGCTACCTTTATAATCCTGTATTGCCAAATTACCCCGGTATTGACCCTGTTCGGTAGATGTGTGCGAAGATTGTTGTTTAGCTAACAGGTAGTCTCGAGTGGCATATTGGTTTGATTATTTTATCAGAAATCTGGTTCTGTCGTAAGTTTCTATGGCACGCGATTTGCAATCGACGATTTGCATGAGACAAATTAAGCGGGAAATGGACGGATGGGCCATTAATACGGTAGTGATGACACGGCCTTATGGCAAGCCATTTTGGTTTTAATTCAGTATTTATTTGTTGATAACAACAATTATGTGTTGATATCATCAGTTCATGTGTTGGTATCCTCAAATACCTGAACATATCTACAATTCATTTGGTGATATCTACCATTCATTTGCTGATATCAATAAACAAATTGGTGGTATCATCAATTAATTTGCAAATTTCATCAATTTCTGTTGATATCAGAAAATGTTTGATGATATCTATATTAATTTGGTAATATCTCAATTTAATTGCAAATATGTTATGATATAAAACAATGAAATTGAACATATCAATTTATGATGCATGCTCAATTAAGATTTAAATACACATTTCTGAACAACCAAAAGTATTATGTGTTGGCACTTTCACCACTGGGTGTTATTTTTTCCTCTTAACAATCAGCCACATTTTTGCATGGACTATTCTTTATTGTGTTTCTCTTTTGTGCCAAAAAGAAATGTTGAATAATCTGATTTTTTTTTTTCGGATTCATACTTAAAAGTTTCCGACCGTCACTTTATTAACCAGTAAAGAGGCCGTATGACAAGACCTTTCAGATTGCATTCAGTATTGATATCATCTAATAATTGTGTTTTTATTTTGGTCTGGAGTATGGTTTTAAATTATTCTATAAACTACTACAGGAGCAATCTTGGGTGTTCTGTTATTTGTTATCATTGGTTGGTTTCTACATTTATTTATCAGAGAGTCTCAATTTTGGCTGGACTATTTCTTTAAAAGAATATTTGTCTTGTTTATTGTAGACTACCCGTAAAGTGTCCGACTGGCATTCGACAGTCCCGGGTTCGAATTTCGAGCTGGTCTTTTGTGTGATTTCTCCGTCGAAGCTGTGTTGATGTGTGTTGTCCGCTTCAGGTTGTTCGGCACGGCTGTTGCGAAGTTGTTTCCACCATTTCCAGATTTTGAGAAAGTGGTCAGGGATTGGCGTACACCGCGTTCGACCGCATGAAAAAAGTTTGAACTCTGTCGGGATGACTGTCACCAGTTGTCGGGAACAGCTTCAAACGGGATAATTGGCCAGGAGATTAATGTCACATTTACCTTTATAGTGTAATGATTATAATGATAATAAAAAATACACTATGATATTGTTTTTTTTTTAATTTTAAAGCGGATAATTATAGTTACATTATATTTCTTAAACTTTATACTTCAACCTTTTCAAGTATATACAGATTTTCTAAAATAAGTTTTGAATACAAATGAGTAGAGATATATTAAAGATGTCAAGATAATAAATAAATAAAATAATTATGTTAATAATTTGCCATAATTATATAGGACAGAATGTTATCAGGTCTGCCCAATGTTCTTCTCACATGTGTGCAAGATGGTTTAATTATAGTCCTACTTTAAATTGCTACTTCAAACAGACACGTTACTTTCATTAGGTTCGACATATATTACCGTCTGAATAGTGAAGGTAAACGCCATACATTTATCGTTTGTTTACAGGCGTTGTCAAACAGGCCAAATCATTATTTAACTAAGGTCATTAATTAAACATTAATTAAACATTAATTACTGTATGTATGACAAATACGTCACATTGAATGAATGACGGCAATCGATCATTTTAGAGCGGTAATTACTGACATTAAATTATTTTTAATTGTGATTTCAAAGGATTACAGATATATTACCGATATCGAGTACAAATGATAAAATAATTATAATAATTATGTTCATAATGTTTTCGTGTTCTTCGCGTATTTACAAGAAAAGTAATGTAGAATAGTTAGAATATTGCGCAGAAAAGATCTGATATACAATGTTTTCAAACTGCCGTCTATGTTTAACAGCAATTCTGGGAGAGTATTTTGGCAGCTGTGATCAAGAAATATTTACGCTTTCGATATTGGGGAATTAAGCTGAAAGAGATTTTTTAAACGCGAGTCCATTTATTTTCCTTTTTTCATCTGTCTATGTTGGATGTATTTCTTTCAAGACGTTTAGTTTTGCTTCTCCCCATTGGAGGAAATCTAGTGGAATGGGTGATATATCCTCACCCAACGTTTGAAAATATTGCTACTTAATGGGCCGCCCGTGATTCTTGAACATCAACAGAGGGCGCTCTCATATAGGTCCTTAACAGAGCTGTGCATCACTATGTGCATCACTGATGAGTCATCAGTGAATAACTATTGCGTAATACCGAACAAAATTAAGTTCACTCATTATACTAGTAGTAGTAGCTAGCCTAGGCTATGGAATGTTACAGTTTAGTAATGTTACTAAGTGTTAGTATATTACAGTTAATGGCAAAATACCTTTCTATGCGATTTGCGCTTCTTCCGTGAAGACCTTCTGGTTATAAGTTGTTCTTTCAATCCGGGCACTCTCCAGGATGAATACATCGTAACTTAAATTAACGCGGAACGTAAACGCTAAATCTTGGTTACAATTTGTATATTTCGCGTAACTACTATAGGACCTATATCACAGCGCCCTCTGCAGATATTCGGTCGTGTGGGCAGGGCCACTATATTAAAATATATTAAGTATTGCAATAAAAGGCAATAAAAGTGCAATTTTTAATAATCTTTCCAATGGTGATCGCCTCCAGCCACCTTTTGTGAGAAGAAATGCCTGCCCCACCCTGTAACCTAAGCATGAAATGATGATAAATGAAAAAGAATAGCAAACAACATTTTTGGCAGAATCGGGAAATTATGACATCATCATGGCAGATCAGAGCATATTATTTTTTAATATTTTATGAAAAGATCTAGAAATAGATCTAAGGATTTGTAGAAGGTGTTGATATTGAGGACAATTTGCCAAACATTACATCACTGTCAAACAATTGTTCTTACGCTGGAAAGAGCGCTTTAACCGGCACAAATGCATATGCTTCAAACGTCTACTTTGTTTATTTGAAATGGATCTTCCAATCTGCGAGATTATGTCCCCTGTTGTTGCAAATATTAATGTTTAAGAACCAATTAAACCGACATCTAGGATATACAACTGACGACAATTGTTCAACTGTGACAATTGCCTGCGGCCTAAGAACATAACTTAACAAACACACTCTACCAGTTTTGGTCATAATTCTTCGCCTTCGTCTTCCAACCTACCGGCTGCTTTGGTCAAATAAGGGTTTTCAGGCTCCTCTAAATGAGCTTTGTCATCTGTTAAGGGTTATGGCTCGGTAGTATTTAGTCCGGATTGACGAGAGCTACTGGGGGTTATCTGAGCAGTTAGCAATAACGAAAGACAGTTCTCGAAATACAAGAAGACAACATTATTCTGATTTTAGATGATTGTTTCAACTTCTCTCTGATTCTATTTTCTTTTTAATTTTTTGAAAAAAAACGTTGATCAGATTTTCGGCAAATAAAATAGAAAATCAATATAACTCCGTCAAGTACAGATACAAGAGGTGTTGGAGTGACGAAGCTTGGGCGATTCCTGGTGGTCCTAGAAACTACTCCATCTGAACATCTAGTGCTCTATCACTAAGGCAGGAAACAAACTACACTCTCCTAACGCTAGTTAATATGTTCGTTGCCCCCTTTTGGATTGTTGTGATTGGCCCCATAATATTAAACTCCACCTTTTTTCTACCCACGGGAAGTTCCTCTCATGTGAACGGCGGAAAGGGTCCAAGCTATTGATCTGGAAGTGAGCAGTTTCTAGACGAGATTCAAGAAGTTACATAACGAATCCTCCTTTCCATATCCGGAGATGAATTGATAAGCTTATTAAAGGGAGTGTTCGGCTGGAGTATGTTCTAGAAATGTTAAAGAGGGCAGTATTACTACTACATAACACTACAGTGGATGCTCTAACCACTAGGTCAGGCAAACGACGTGGCTTAGATTGTTAGACCTAAGGCTCTGACCTTCGATTCATTTCATTGCAAGGTACTTAACCTTCCACATATCGTGTATATAATAACTAAATATCCCCCTGGACGACCGTCTCTCTAAAACCATCGTAAAAAGAGATATACACAATTACCTCAGCTGTGCTGGAAAAGCTACCCTGGGATTTAACCAGCCGAAGATGAATACAATGATTGTAAATCATAACGCTAAATGACGTCATTGATTCTGCCTTGAACTGTCACCACGCAAGCGCCGTACCCAACGCTGTCGAATAAAATGAAATGGGCGATTAAAGAGGTCCAAAAGTTACTATATCTCGATTTATATTCCTCGTTAAAAGACGACCACGGTAATCATATGAGTTATATCCATCATAAACTATATTGAGGTCACACAAGAACGACCAGTTCCCGTCGATGTGATAGTCATGTTATCTCCAAGTCATAGCACGCATTATGAGGTATTACTCTCCTTGATAATTTTGGTGCGTAGGCATATTATTCAGATGTATTTAAACCGACTGTTTAGCGGAAATTATAGTTAAATTATCTTACTTGAACTACGTTTGTTTACCTGCGTAATACTTAGGATACTTACGATATATTTATACACTACCCATTGTTCAGCTAAGTGGTTCGAGCACTGGCTTGGTAACCGATAGATCCCCAACAACATGGAATATCCAGTCGGACCATGTCTTACTGAAGAGTGAGTCTTAGGTATGCCACCCGACGTACATAAGTACATAATAGACCTGATGATATGGCATGTCAAATAATATGCCAGAGAGATAACAGCGCCTATTGGTCCAACTCCTACCTTCTTCCGTTGCGGAGATAAAACGTTGAAGTTTATAAAGACGTTAGGTGCAAAATATCTATGACGTAACTTCAGGTAATAAATTCAATTTCAATTCTTTTTTGAAAGGCTCAGTACAACTGTTAAGCCTTTTGGAAGGTCCAGATGTGTATCTTACTTTTTCAATACAGATTACTTTATGCAGATTTTTTAAGAAATATTTATGCAGGTGTACTCTGAGTGATGTCATAGTTATTGCACAATCAGCTGCTTTTTTTTAAGGATAAATTTTGAACATTTCAGTAACGGACGAAGATGTGACGATGGGAGTTTTTATTTCTTTCTCACATATGTTTTGTGTATGTGCCGTGTCATTACCTCGTTAAGTAGACCATTGTATGAGTGGAAACAATTGTTGAGGTATTTTTAGAAAGTACAAATAAAGAAGTAGGTCTCTCATTCATGGTTCTATTTTACGTTGTCTACTGACAATTTATTATTGTAATGCTATATACCATTTTATGATAATTATTTAGTGCAGTACAGGTGGAAATGTTTGAACATGATATAAATACCAAACATTATTTCAATAATATGAATAATGAAGTGATTAGTATAACATACTGTGGTTTAACTGCGTCAACTTTGGAATCACACACAAATATTAACGAATATGTATATACATCCAAGTGAGATGGACGTTAATATGTAATAGAACGTGACCAAACTGAGCTTGCACTTTTTATTGCAAATTAAAGAAGTACCTTAGAGATTATGGATATTGGCATGAGAAATATGATATAAGACATTTTAAGGAGTTTTGAATATTTGTTTTTAAGATGGAAAGAGGTAGGCATTCACAGTAAGCATTCTCATTTGTAGTTAACATGACTCTTCCTGTGACATGGTCTGGGTAGACACTGATACACCCTGAAGAGTTATGACGTCAGTAAGCTTAATGTATACTCCCACTGTGTAACATTTATTCAGGTAATCCATACTTTTGGTCAACTGACGCACATGACAATCATATGCATGGGAGATATATTTTAATGTGTTCATACACAACCTTTTAATATTTTAATAGTAGACTACATACAAGATCGTAATTTTGGTCTTTTAGTAAAGAAAATAAAAATTATTAATTAATTTTATGAAATTTGACCCCATATTTCCATCTAACTTATTTTCTTAGTTTTCGCCGAACTATGTAATTTAGCCCTTTAGAAGGTTGTCAACTATTAGACCTGTATAATTTTATGAAATTTGATACTGAGTTTCTTCTGAAGGTTTTTTTTTTAAATTTACTATACATATTTGTGACTTTTTTTTAGGAAAACCTACCTGAATGATTACTCAAAGAGGATATATGGAGTTTGAACGATCAAAATCCATAGTATTTTGCTACTAAAAGTTTACTTTCGTTATCCCAACCGAAAAATATAACAACAGAGTATATTTATGTGTATAACATAACTATGATCGATCATTACCTGGTGATGGCTTTCGTCTGGCACGTTATTCGAACACGTGAGGCCCTTAATAACGTAAGTAGTTTTTCGTTTATTGGGGGGAACCGTTTAATTGTTTTTCTTGGAAAGACCTATAGTAACCTAAACAACATTCTCCGGAAAGACAGCTCATTTTTAGATAAGTTTGAAATATTGGTTTCGGTAAAGAAATCAATCGTGGTTGCGGTGCAGTGTGCGGTAAAATTGTAGCCAGTGGCATCGCCAGTTGGGCAGGGGTTGGGGGCGGGTGGCACATACCCACTCAAAAAATGTTTGTCATTTCTGGGAAAGGGTGAAAAACGTACAAAATCCGTCTTTTCGGGCGGGTTGTCAGAAATGACAAAGTATTTCCAGACCCGTTTAGACCTACATACGAAATAAATTGGCTATGTATGTATGACATCATACAGGATATATACATAACATTCATTAATACCCCCCTCCCCCACCATTCAATTATCAAACTTCGAACAGGTACGTTTAATGTGATACTTTTAAAGCAAGTCATCTCTTATCAATTTTCCATTGAAAAAACTGTAAAAGTTGCAAAGTAGTGCTATAGTTTTCATTTGTTATTCATGTTTTATTTATACCACGCCACTGGTAGTTACGAGAAATAAGGGAATTAAGGCGATAACAGCCCACGAGACCGAAGGTCCGCGTGACCGAAAATGAAATAGGGTCCGCAAGATCGGAGGTCCGCCGGACCGAAAATGAAAAAGGATCCGCGAGACCGAAAATGAAAAAAAAAGGTCCGCGAGGCCGAAGGTCCGCGAGACCGAAATTAAAAAGAGGTTCGCGAGACTGGAACTACTAGGGCCTACGTACGTGCACAGTAGCGTAGCCAGAATTTATCTGACGGGACCATGACTTTTTGTGATCGCTGCTCTGGGAGAGGGGTCGAAGGGGAGGGGGGTCTAAAGGGAGGGTGTCCTTCTCCCCTTTGAGAGGATTTTTGAATAATTAAGTGTGCTTGTGTGTGGGTGCAATCTTTGGAAGTAAAATTGGGGTTTATTATTGTTTATTTTTTAATTTTGGCCTAGCGTTGGGCCGTGACCCGATTAACCCCTCGCTACGCCACTGTACGCGGGCACTAATTATTAGTAAGTACGCATACGTAGAAGTACGTGATAATTATTACTTACGTGCGGATTTTTTTAATCAAGTACGTGTTATAATAACGTACGTACGTAATATTGCTACGTAAACGTACCTTTAATATTTGGCCTATTACGTACGTAATAAGTATTTATCGACGTACGTGGTAACTATTCTGTACAATGGCTGTTGGTTGCAAATGATGCTTTTTCTAACACAGAATTACGGGGAGAGGGACGGGTAGTGTTTCACGCCACAACTTTTAACCATCTGGCTTGTCTATAGCAGCGCTCACGGCCTTTTTCCTGTTGTGGGGCACTGGATTGTTTTCCCTATACCGCTGCGTATGCGGAGCATCACGCACAACGGTAGTAGGTTCCATTTTGTTATGACCCGCCGGGTATGAACCCGGGGCCTACTTCGCATAAGTTACGGGACACTTAACGGTATCGGCGAAAAATACGACGTCTGTAATATGCGCCAAAAATGTTAGTTTCCTGAATGTTTTTTCTTTTCTTTTTTCGTTTGCTTTATGGTTTCTTCTTGTCAGCGGCCTAGAATTCTTTCTAGATGTGGGGATGAGACCAAAACCAAAAAATCACTCGTCATGGTGTCGTTGCTACCGTCATATGATGACATTAGCGGCGCCACCAGGGGTTCGTGGTGGGGGGCTATGAGGATTAATACCACTAGGGTGATATTGCAGGGGCAACGCATATTGTAAAAGCTTTATTAGCAAAGCGCCTGCATTACTTGGCGCGGAGCGTAGCATTTTTGCGGCGGAATTGATACTTCTGAGGACTAGAAAACAGTGTGGGGATATCCTTCAAACAGTTGTGTGAATTCGAAGATATCCTGACGGCGGATGCAGTACTAAAGCCTATAACGGAACATATTGGAAGTGAGGAGGCGTGATACTTTATCTGAGCGGAGTGTCTCTGTCGGTTGGCGCGGAGCTTACATTTTTGCACAGAAGTGGTCCAGGGATGCCAGAAATGTCACCTTCGGTATCGCTGACCTTTCCTTATTTTCGGTCTCGCGGACCTTTTCTTATTTTCGGTCTCGCGAACCTTTTTTATTTCGGTCTCGCGGACCTTTTTTTAATTTCGGTCTCGCGGACCTTTTCTTAATTTCGGTCTCGCGGTCCTTTTCTTATTTTATTTTCGGTCTCGTGGACCCTTTTTATTTTTGGTCTCGCGGACCTTCGGTCTAGTGGGATGCCCCCATTAAGGCCATCTTATACCCAAAATAATCATCTAACCTGTGTGTGTGCGTGTGCGTGTGTGTGTGTGTGTGTGTATATAAATGCGATCGCTTACGTGCGCGTACATGTGCAGATTGGTTTTACAACGTACACCATGTGGTCATGGGATCATGGGTTGGTTTATAAACAAGGGGGGGGGGGGTTAATACCCCCTTTAAAAAATATATTTAAAAAATACCAGAGTAAGCATAATGTTATACATTTGATTACCTAAAATAACTTAAATATCAAAACAGTGTCTTCACTGAAAGGCCTACATGAGACAATATATTTTATTTAAAACCTGCCTTAGATCACCCCCTCCCCCCCCCCCCCCCCCCATGAAATGAATAGTTTACCCGCTGGGTTATCCATGCAATTTGTAAAGGCAAAACGTGGGTTATATTCATAAGAGCGTTTATGATTTACTAGTCTAGTGCTATAACTATCATCGGTTAATCTGGAAGGCACCGAAGTTTTATTCAAAAGTTTCAACCAATCTCAAATTCTTGAATAAGACGATCGAGTCACAAATCAAATTGGCGACGGCAAGTCATTTTGAACATATGACTCGATACCTAAGCCGTCCCTTGATGATTCCTGGTATGATTAATTCGAACTGACCATATTCGAGCCCCTTCCGGATACATTACCAATCCTGGTATTACTTAAATCGTCATTCAAGTGAACGTTTAAACCTGCTGCACCCACACGAATCAGAGCAAGAATATTATTTTAATCCTGTCATGTAAGACTGCTACTGTTATACAATTCCAGAAAGCTTAGGTTGACTAAGTTACTTATCATGTCCCTCATTCTAACCATTAATTGGATAACCTTTCCCGGGACGAACACCAAATCAATTTTTTACGACTTTATTCATTTAGCTAATATGGTCCCTCTGTGACTATCTACATTTCAATATCTCTAAGGAAAGCGATTGAAAAAATAAATTTCCTACAGAATTGCTCACACACCCCTGATTAAATTGAGCGAAGCAGTAGGATAAAAAATCAATGAAATGGTGAAATAAAACTTATTAAACATCATGCATATTGCTCTTGTGTTTTGGACGTGTACAAGACTGCGTTTAAGGCAATGGTTTTAATTTAGAAATATCAACTTTATTCCGAAATAACCCAGTAGAGATGAGTTGGTTGCTCGGAGCATGCGCATGTGGCAACACGATTGCTAATTTCATTGAGATATTTTTTGCACGAGGGTTATGTAATTTATTTAAGCGGTCAATAAAGTTACGATAAGAGCAATTAAAACGATGTTATTCGTTTTCATTCCCCAAGAAAGTCCTATGAATAATTCGGTTTGCAAAATCTATCGGAAGAGAAACATTGTCTTCCCTTTGCGTTGGGGGCAAACTCTGTACCTTTCGTGAAACAAACTTCGTGAATTTTTATATTGTTTTTATATTTTTTTAATTGTTTTGTTTACCACGCTAAATGTACTATGCAAATGATTATGTTAGACGTTCTTGGCAAACTTTTGTTTAGCTACGAGAGGATACATAGACTTAGCTTGTTGGTGTGATGTAGTTCTTTTTAGACTGCATTATTTTGAATCACGGTGATATCACGTTTATCATCCCTGTCAATCGAATGCCATTGGTTACGTCGGTAGATGACATGAAATTCCTTTAAGCTAATTCCCCCCTTATTTGGGGGGCTAGTTAGTAGCGCCCCAGAATTTGCTTGGCTACCTGGAGAATGGAGGAGAGGCACGAAGAAGGCTAATTCATTTGAGTCAACACGTTTAGAAATATCGT
>JAODFY010234054.1:0-10281 GCA_027580055.1 Paracaudina chilensis | reverse complement strand
ATCTTTATCAACAATCAATAATAAAATTCATAAAAAATACGGCAAGGAATCAGTACGCAAAGTTGCGTTCTTGTTCTTCATCTTTCTCAACTGAATGATTTTTTACTGGACTATTCTTTGAACTGTGCACCTTATAAGCACCTTATCAGCTCAGTTCATCAAAACATTCTGACAAATGTGCGGATATACGTCTGTACCGAACCTGTATACCTTATAGATCCACAATCCTAATATTAATAGTCGCAATCGAAACTGTAAAATAGGGAGTTTTAAACCACAGTCGGAATTAACGTTTGCTAAGCAGGTGCTTAACTGCGAATTCACATTGCGCGCTTAAACGTTATAGATACGGTAGTATAGGTTTAGACCTACATGTGGACCGGAACATTGTTGTCACGTAGCCTTTAGGGTTAGTTTGATTGTAGGGAATGTAAATTTAGAATTGTCATACAAAAGTGAAAAACCAGCTTGCTATGTATTCATTATGGTTAACAAAATAAGTCTATGATATTTGTATTCGTTCGATAGCACTGTTCGAACACGTACCGGTAACTATGGCAATTTTAGAAAATATGGGTGTAGTTGGCAGACACCTTACTATACTTACATTTTTGCATTCCGTACGCAAGTATTCCAGTGCATCCTTTTTATGTTCTTCCTGTTAAGAAATGAAACTTAATTAATCGAAAGGAGCAATTTGATTAATTCAGACGTCTATGTTTTCATCCATTTCCATTCGATTTTACATAATTTTATCATAAAGGGCGGGGCATATTCCCCTGACCCACTGGCCCTACATCCATGGCGAAAACCAATTACAGATATTACAGATAACTTGAAAATGTCAAGCACAAGTGATACCACAATATAGTATTTCGCATTGTGACGTTAACACAGATTGTTTGCTAGAGATAATGTCCCTCAATGTCCTCCTATGAACCAAAAAAAAAAGCGGAAAAATATTTTGTCATATCATTTGATGAAGTTTCGATGTAGGCTAACCTCTTCAAAGTGATTAATATCCCGATTTTGGTTAAATATAAAATCAGATTACATAAGGGAAATTCACCATTTTTCAGAACGTTTCGTAATTCGGTACTTGCAATGGCCCCAGAGCAACATATATGGCAAATCATTCTCTAAATTATGATTTAAAATATATAGTATGATTGTGAAACGTCTGCATGGTCGTTTCAAAGGTCCATATATGCTTTTACGTGTAGTTTTAAACATTTTAGATAGTGTGCGATTAAATTCAATAAAATCAGGACACTAAGTCTTAATATGGTTACATAATCTTGGGTTTCTTTCTTGAAAGACAAGCTCAACCAAATGGAAAACTAGAAAAAAATGTATTCTTTAGGAATGACAAACATAGTGAAAAAGAATGACAAACAACTTCGTAAAAATATCTTTTAGTTCACGAAATTGGGGTGGCGCTATTCTCTTTTAGCAAAAGGTCAAATTTCATAACGTGATAAATCGATATTGGGTATGAGATATAGGATATACGCCGACTGGCATATTTTATTTGCTCTATACAGCACAGCAATTAACTTTTATGGTAAATTTGCAGTTTAATTAAGGCATGATTGACACATGTCATGTGGTGTTCAAAGTGAAAATAAGCTTTCCTACGACATTTTAGGAAGAATTCAACGTAGGGGGAATTAAAAGAGAAAGAAACAGTCAAAGTTGCTTTTCTTGGGTAAAAATATACACTCTATACCATAAATATACTATAAATAAATATAAATATACTATAAACTATACACTTACGTCTGAAGCTGGATTCGGGGTAAGGGCACTTGATAACTTTTCTATTTTTTTCGCCATATCTTTAAAAGCTGGCTGAATAAGAAACGATACACTCTAAAAACACCCTGGTTAAATTTAACCAGGAAACTAGTCACCGGTTATCCAACGCTTTCCTGGTTATAAAATTACACTTTCCTGGTTATATTTAAACATGATATGCTTCAATTGAGCATAATTCGTCGTTTGGTTCACCAGGAAAGCGTTGGATAACCGGTGACCAGTTTCCTGGTTAAATTTAACCAGGGTGTTTTTAGAGTGTATTAAATTTTAAGGCAAATACAAAGAGAGGGTTTGGACCACAAAGTTTTCCAATGGATATGTATGGTTTTTTTTATAAAAATTATTCCATTAACATTGTTACTTAATAAAATAATATTAAACAACCTCCATCACTGTGATGTGCATTGTCGTAGATTTTCATTTGATATTGAGGGAGACGAGGGCAACGTTACCCAAACATGTTGATGTTTTGTGATCGCCGTCCCGGGAAGGGGTCTAAGCAGTTGCTAAGCACTTGCTCACTCTGGGTGAGCAAGGTGGATGCCATGACCACCCAATCACAATGGGGGAGGGGAAACAAAACAAGGCGTCACAGACATACACACACACATAGGGAAACGTTGTATCCCCATGATAATTGTGACCTCTTCACATGCTCCTCAAGCTAAAATTTGTTGCACTGAATACTGTCATATACATATATAGACCTAGGTCGATACAAATTCCTCCATATGAATTCTGACCTCTACTTGTCCATGACTGTTAAATTTGTTGTGATATCGCTATATAAATTTATAACTGCGCGCGAAAATTTTGGCATCCCCTGGGACATGCGTGCCACCCAAGCTACAATTGGCTGGGGATATATACGTATTTCACAGAGGGAACACAGAAGGTGCATACTTCAACCCCCACATTTTGCCCTGTGGGTATGTATAAGGTTTGAAAACATTACTTTTGCCATCTTTCTAATAAATAAATTCAATTTAGCACAATTAATGTATCCTTAACTAAGCTTTGAAAATATCATGCTAATAGAACAATTGTAAATAAAAAAAATAAAACTGTTTTACTGTAACTATAACGTTATTATAACGTATAACTAGAAGTCTTACCAATATTTCGCAAATTTGATAATAATTCTCCAACTCCGGAAAGTTTTCACTATAAAAGATAATATCGAAAAACATTTATAATTGTAATAAAATAAGCTTATAACATAACAAATAAACAAAACTAGAAAAAACAAATCTAGCACAGACTTTTCGAAAGTCAACGTTCAGATAACAAACTGATAATAAACAAGTATGCCTACAGTTGTATAACATCAAAAACAGGTGATGGAATGGTGGATTTACTAAATTATTAAATTGCTATTAAATTGCTATTATATTACTAAATTATCAAATTACTAATATATTAACAATGGACTTTCTATACTTTCTTATTCAAAGTCGGATTGTCCAATTATTCCAATGAGGAACCTTTACAATACATTTAGGTTTAGATTTAATAACCACAAGAAAACTATAAGAGACATTTTGAGTGGTTTCTAAATAAGTGGTTTTCTTATTTATAAATAAGATTTTTCTCATCTTACAATTGACTTTTATGTTTACCTATTCGTGCTTGGATCTGAACCCTCCACTAATTCAGACGAAGTGTGACAGGCATTGTTCTATGGAAAAAATACACCACACGTTGTTGGAGTAAATTGAATTAGAAAGCAAGATCTGTTCGAATGGTGAATGATTTACTTACTATACATGAAATTGACTGATATTTTTACAAATTTGTCGGAGTAAAGGGGTTGTTTTAGTCCATTATTTGCACTGAATAATTTATTGCTTTAACCCAACTTTTGGTGGTTTTCCTGGCACAGATAAAAACGTTGTATTGTTTTTGATAAATTTATTACAAGCTTAAGTGTTCGTCCAAACCACTATATTTGAGAACAGACATGTTGGTACTATGTAATATGATGATGAAATAAAACAATGCAATATACCCCCATTGTATTTTTCTTCGATGTTTCTTCTAAGGTTCCGTAATGGGTATATTCACACCTTTTGATAGGAGTCTTTGTAAAGCTGATAGGTTGGCCAGTTTCCGTGGCCAGATCTTTACACATATAAGACTTTAATGATTTTCGGATCTCAGATTCGTTCGACTCAACCACGTTCTGCAAAATCAATGTTTTTTTTTTATATAATAACATGTATAAATTATTGTTATTATTATTATTTACTTCTGTTAATACTAACAGTTAGGCCTAGCTATTCCTGTAGGCCTAGGTTGAGCAATATTGAAATAGATATCTGGAGCCCTGTCTTTAACCAAAAATTGACAACTTTGCTGGTGTGGCAGCAAATTAAGTGTCATTTAATGGGTTATTGAATTGGGCCCTCTTGGGTTGCATTTCATATCTTTAAAACATAGGCTTAGGCTTAAAATTAAATAGGCCTAGGACCTAGGGGCCTAGGTCACCTTGGGGGCAATTCATATGTTCATAGAAATCCTTCTTGAAGAAAATTACTGCCAGGGATATTAGGCAACTAGGGTATTTCATTATAGCCAAAATTATAAAGTAGGCCTAAATTCAGTAACATGGTCCACCCAAAGTCTGCGCACCTAACCGCTAAAACTGTTTTATTTTGAGAAAGACAAAAATGAACCTACAAATAACATCAGTATCATGGCCGCTATTGCGTTACCTTCAATATGTATCACTCAAACATGACAGTCGTAAAAATCAGGAAATATAAAGGATATAAAATGACTGGTCAAAGTTCTCAAAACCTTTTGACACTTGTTAGTTTGCGCACTTAATTAAGGTAACCAATAGCGACGGTGCCGCCGATAACACAACCTGTATGTGCACATAATCCGCTATGCAGACTAGGGGCCTATGTGGAATATTATTGAGTATCACTGGTAAGAAAATAGTAATAAATGGTGAATTTTGGCGGGACACTTCTGGCGATGTTGGTGGAGGTGATGGCGCTTCTGGCGATGGGGCCGGTGACGGTGGTGTTGATTGTGGTGATGATAGTGTTGGTCATAATTGTAATATAATAATAATATAACGATTTTATCAATACACCTAATAAATATGGTGGTCTAAGCAGCATGGGGGCAAGTGTGGGGAAAAATATAAAGCCTCATGCCTCATGCCCACGCTATGTCGTGACAATAAATACCATCATTTCCAATGACAAAAAATTGTTATAGCAAAAATTACCCGTAGTACAACTGAATGCACAAATGGCACTCCCTCTACTCGACACGAAAGTACAATTGTTGACGGATCGCCACTTTTGAATCGAAAAAGAAAATCACCGTCATCTACCAATATCTGTTCTGCTTCGGATTTGTTCAAACAACCATGAAACCAGGGTTCTTTCTTTAATTCTTTGAAAGTCTGAAACGAAACCAAATTGAATGAAACTCAAATTAAATAGAAGAATTTGAATATATGTTTATTATTACGGATTGACCGTTAATCTGTCATAATGAATGAATTGAATAACCCGACACCAACTATTTGCAAAACGTGTTTTTCACCACAAATGTTTACATGAATTTCTAAAATGCTCTTCCTATGTTTTCAGACCTGAGGAACCTACAATTTTGAACATTTTAAGGCGAGAATAAAGTAACTTGAGGGCATTCTGAACCATTGTCCATATCCCACAATATATTTGGTACGATTATACACCATCGTTGTATGCTACTTTTTTTTTTCATTTTGCGAATACCAAAATATGGTGAATATATCATGGAACCTTTCAGTTGATAACTCCAATATCAACCTACCACATATACATCTATACTGGGTCTGGGTGGCAGAGATGAGGACCCAAACCAGAATTCTACACGACAATGTCCAAAAGACCGAACTATCCACTGAAAATTAAAAGTCAATGCTGCTCAACAACAGAAGAAAATAAATTCTTTACTGTTCTGAAGCATGTGGAGAATATGTGGTGAACTCTTCCCTAATGCACAATGACACTAGTGAAATGGAAAACACAAATATGATAAGAAAACAACATAAAACAATTTCAGGGAGAGAAGTGGGGCAAACACGATTGCAGAGTCTAGTACAAGAGAGGATCCCGACCATTCTCTACAATCTAATAAGTATTTCGATTGCATTGGTGGGATGTGGGAAACAGCTGCAAACAGAGATGCGATGTAGGGCAGTTGATTTAACCATGTGCCAGAATATAATTGGTGCATTTAAACAAGGAGACAAGTGCAATACATACCCTCTGAAACATTCTGAACACTATGCTCAAGAGAGAACCGATAGGTTCTTGGCATGGGTTGCACTTGCTGTTCATCATGACAACAAGAACAAGATGCTGATCGACCTCCTCCACACAATCAATTCAATAGAATGTCTGTAGCACTTTTCCTTATGAAGCGTACATGTGTCTTTTGCCATCAACAATACATAATTTGCTGATCAGAATAATGTATACGGCAAAGGCATGCCATAAATAAATGAAGTGTATCAGAAGGCCAATGCACCAGGAAAACCAATCGATACTAATCTAACGATAGGTTCAAGTCAATGGGAGTAAGCAAACCCAAATGGTTTCAGCAGTACTCAGCACTACTTATCAAGAGTACTCATGAAACTACAAAAAGATGGTGATGTAACGCAGGAGGTAAAATAATAATAATAAATACAAATTTATTAAGCGCCACTGATCATTCTATTCATGTAATGTGGTGCTAGTCCATGGAGAGCTTAATATGTGAGCAGTATGATCTTAAAATCTATTCTGTGGGAAACAGGTAGCCAATGTATCTGAAGGAGAATAGGAGTGATGTGGTCGAACTTCTTGGTACGTGTAATGATCCTAGCTGCTGTATTCTGAGTACGTTGGAGTAATGAAGTTGATTGTCAGGTAAACCATACAGAAGTGAGTAATCAAGTTTTGCAGACAGTATTGCGTGAATGGACAGTCTTGCAGGATTTGTCAGTTAAGTTATTTTCTAATGTGTGACATTTTTCGAAGGAAGAGGTTCACTAGAGATGTGTTGCTTGCATGAATATGTACTGTCAAACGTTACGCCGATGTTCTTAGCCGAAGCAAACTTGTCTTCATGCAGAAGGAATATCTTACAGTACAACGCACCCTTGTGGGACACAAAATGCGAAAAAACAACGCGGACTGTAAAGTAATGGTGACAGTGAGGATGATGATGTGTAAAGATCATCATCCAAAGATTCAAAACGAACAGAGTTCAGGTAAACATACCTAGCCATTGAAGCTCCTAAATTGGCAAAAAAAAAAAAAATTGCGTTGTTATAAATTAAACCCCAGCTGGCTAATCAATGACTGGTCAGATCGTCAAACAAGCACATCCAACCATGAACCTTCTTAAAAGTTTAAGATATTGAAGAGCATGGACCGTTTTGTGGGGAGGTCTATTTTGGGAAGTTTGATAAGCATTTATTATTATGAAGCATCAATATGTGAAAGTTACATTCAGATTCCGATATCTAACTCCTTATAATATGAGTTAGATTCGACCTACAGTAAATTCAACCCGAACGTGGAGGAACGAGTACGTGTGCGTGACATTCACCGTGCGTTCTCAAGACAACTGTATAGCAACGCTGCGTTGTGGTATCGACAGTATCACAGTAACTGATGCTGTATTGTACATACGTTTGTATGTGCAATGTATCGTTGTTTTCACGTTAGACATAATGAAGGAATCATGTGACGTGTGGCTGGAATAAGTTGTTCACCGACAGTGTGAGTCACATTGAGTGATAGAAAATGGACTGTGCTGTGAATATACCTTTCTAATGAGAAGTATAACACAGATTATATCGGATACATAGGCCAATCCATTCACACTGGATACCGTCTTCTCCAAGATTGTAAACATGGAGCCAATAGTGCGCCAGCTGTTTAATCAAGTAGACACATTACTGCGACTTTGCTCACAATTCCATGTATCAGTGCAGAAGCAGAAATATGCTTATCTGGTCTACTTCGGCTGAAGACTTATCTTCAAAGCTCAATGGTCCAGGCAAGGCTCAACAACCTTGCTGTTCTGCACGTTCATTAAGACATGAAAGATCATATCGATTTGGAAGCAATTGCGAAGGATTTCATAGCGAAATGTGACTCAAGTAGGGTCACATTTCGTTGCTAACACTAATCTCCATTTCTGTGTTCATGTACGTGTCATGCATATTTGCACTTGTTTTTTGTTATTAATCATTTTGTTGATCATTTTCATCCTCTTTACTCAATCATGCCAACCACGGTGTACGTTTAGGGGCATACAACTAGCCTAATATCATTTTTGATGACCCTAGTTATGTCATTCTAATATCACAATTGTGCAACATTCCCATTAATATGCTAAAATATGTGTTGTTAAAAGCTTGATGAGTATCGTGGGTGACTAATTGTCATGAAAATTATTCCAGGAAAAAGCGCCCCTAAGATCCCAGTTGCTATGGGCGTCGCTAATGGTTGGAAGGGACCCCTCCCTAAACTTTCGAACCGTGGTTGCGCCCTTGGGACCCTTCCATGATTCTCAATTAAGTAACAATGTTTATTTTGTGGAAGTTTTATCTACTATTTGTCTATTTAAGTACATAGACTGCGCTGGTGTTTGGTGCATTACCCGAATTCAGCAGCAACGAAATGCAACAGTGCAATACATACTTCCCAAATGAAGATAAGCGGGTAACACAACAGATAAGAGTGGTAATCTTCAGGTCCTATATTACCTATACTACACATTTGCACATATCACGTTAAGTCGTTCATGAATTTGGAGAGTGTAACTATCATTGTTTGGTTGTGCTTACTGTAACAAGTAGTTGTTTTAGTGACTTGCACCCGCCCGCCGCCGAGACTCGCTTGTCAATAAAATGTAGAAATTAACGTGTAGTATTTTCCGGGTTATATCTCCCTAAAATATACATCGCGGACACCCACCAATCGCCTATACAGATTGTAACACTTACGATAAAAAAAAAAGATTATGGAATTAATTACTCGGTAACATATTAACACAATTTAGTATATGGCAAAAATGGACAAATGAAACACTTACCTCAGTGTTTGGATTAATAGTTGAATAAACCGGATCCGCATAATTGCCATGCTAAATGAAAGGTAATAAAACCCACGTTAGTGTTTGTTTTAAATTAATCATTCAAAAGTGGGTAGTTATTTTGAAATGTTTGCGTATCTATTTTCATTTAATGTTTATGATATGAATGCGTTCAACAGTTATTGAATTACATTCAATAGTTAGTTATACACATAGACCCTAAATCGTTTAAAAGGCATAGTCTAATTAAATCCCCTATTCAGGGAGGATGAATTATCGGTGTAATATGGAATGCGAATGAATTACTCGGGTAACATATTAAACTAATTTATTATCATGGCAAACATGGACATATAATACACTTACCTCTGTGTCCGGATTATTATCTACTCCTGCATAAACACTATCCTCTGTTGGTACTTCATCGTAATGAGTCTAACGGAAACAATAGAACACCCAATTTAAATTAACGATCCTCCACCTTCATCCTCCAAGCAATCGTTAATCAATTCTTTGTCGTTTTATTATTTTCAATAGTATTAATAACACACGTAGAGGCTCAAATTTTACAGCGTTTCGTTTTAATTTTTTAATGTCATACATGAACAAAACAATTACATAAATACTTTAAAAAATATTCAGTGTTACCTTTCCAATCACCTGTTACAGAGGTACAGAATTAATAACTGAGACTAACTGAGACTAAACGGTTAATTTATTACTTTTGCTCTGTAGATAATAGTCTCTAAATATTCATGATATTCTAAATATTGTTCAGAAGGCCTATCTGTTTCTTTCTATACTTTCACTGGTTGCATTTGAATAATATATCACTTTATTATGAGAAATTTGAAATACATAGATAGTTAAACAACTTTTTTTTGGATTAGTGTCGGACCACTAGGTATATTTGGTTGTAGAGAAATTTGAAACGCTGATTTAATTAATTAAAGCTACATAAATATATATGTAAATAAATTGAAACATAGTTGCCTTAGTGTTTAGATCAATGTAATATATCGAAACATATATCTACCTTATGTTGTTGTTTTCAGTTTTCCTTTGATAAAGATCCTGCTAGGATCGAAACATCAGGCCCACTAACTCCATGACAATTATTCTTATTTTGAGAATTTGAAACACTGAATTAAATAATGTATAGGTGTGCATGGTATATAAAAATAAATAATTACCGTAGTGTTTAGGTGAGTGTCGTCTGTTTGACCAGCAGTGAGATATGGATCATCATCATCATAATAATCATAATCGACATTCTAAATGCAAGGTTATAATACATATGTTTATTTTATATTATATTATTATACATGTAGCTTAGATATCTACATCGTTTTTGTGTATATATAT
>JAODFY010234043.1:0-10282 GCA_027580055.1 Paracaudina chilensis | reverse complement strand
GATATTAAAATCATCCACATCACTGAGATCATTTGTTGTTCAGTTGTTGGTTAGTAATGGGTACATGTGGGACCACAATTACTTAGACTATATGTGCCCAATCTTGTTATAATAATGTGTTATTGCGATATACCCCTACGCAAGGAACCACAGTGCCCTTGGGCTCTTGTTATTGTGATATAATCAATTAATGGCAATGTAAAACAACATGTTTCTTTATAAATTTGAAGATGAAAAATACATTTTGGCTCTTTCCATGATCTTGAGGTACGTGTAAACTGTGCCATATATGAGGGTATATACATATAAATTTATATATATTAAGAGGGTATCAATTTCAATGTTTTTTGGGAAAACACAAATTTGTATTAATGTACATGATTTGGGGTTGCTTAATAATTAGTAACTATAATAAACATTAAATTGTTTTCAAGCATATGAACCTCAAAACAGTTTTGTCTTTTGGTTTGGGAAATTGAGCTCTGTATGTGATAAATCTTTAAAGGAGCAGAGTTTAATACCAGAAAGCAACGACGCCAAATAAGCTAGTTCACCGCTCCAATTAGGCACCCGTTGCTGTGAAACCAACAGCAAACACCCGTACCTGCAGCATGTAACCTTAAGCTTGAGTTTTTGTAGGCACTTGGCACCAAAGTGTTTTTTGGGGGGTTATGCTACATTGTCATTTTTTTCAGGATACTAAGAAGCAGTCAGAGGGCACCCCGGTTGATAGTCAGAACCCCCCTGCTACAGACGACGATCCCAGCAGCCTCTATGCCGTCCCTCACAAAGACAGAAAGCAGGAACAAGCTGAAAGGGAGAACAGCTTGGCAGAATTAGCCAGGACGGTGGAAGTCATGCAGGAGGTAGTACCATCATATTTTACATCTCTTGTAGCCCACATTTTTGTCAGTTAAAAGGGCATGTTGCTTCAGACATGCCCTCTCGGTTGCATGCTGATATGTGCACAGCAGCTTAAAGGCCGTTTATGCCCCCAAAGCATGGTTTGCTCAACTGCTGTCACAATGCAGAATTACCCCTGCCACCCCTCCTAAAAACAGAGAACAGGATCAAGACAAGAGGGAGAAGAGCCAGGACAGTAGAGGTCGTGCAGGAGGTTAACAAACATTACATCTCTCGCAGAGTACATTTAGCCGGTTAAAACAAAGTGGATGTAAGGTTGCATGTTGGCTCAGACATGCAACTTGGTTGCATCCTGATGTGTGCACAGTTAATGTCAGTTTATTCTCTAAAGCATTGTTTTCCAGTCCCTAGTGAGGTGCCATCCCCCCTCCTAAAAACAGATTACATAATCAAGACAAGAGGAAGGTGAGCTTGGCAAAATTGGCCTGATGTGTGCACAGTTAATCGTAGTTTGCCAATGGTAAAGACTAGTTCACCTCAAACGGCTGTTTTGCATCTAGCCTTTGACCTGTATGCCTAGTTACGGTCAAAGGTCATCTTCAAGTTTGTTTATATTGTGATGATTGATCAGTTATTATTCAGTTGGGAGAATATGTCACACAAATTGTTCTTTCAAACTTTTATAATTTTGTGTGAAATGTTACATCTCCCGCGGCCTACAATTTTACTGGTTGAAACAGAGTGAATGCGGGTTGCATGTTGGTTAATACCTGCCCCTTGATTGCATCCTGATGTGTGTACACTTCATATCAGCCAAGATTTCTCCAAGAGTTTGTTTTCTCGGCCAATGTTTTGCTACTTGTTCAGTTTGGGCTATAAAGGTGATTGAGGTGATACCTTTAAACATTACATCTCCCGCGGCCTACAATTTTACTGGTTGAAAAAGAGTGAATTGCAGGTTGCATGTTGGTTAAGACCTGCACCATGGTTGCATTCTGATGTGTGCCACAGTACAGTTCATGTCAGTTTATTCTCTGACAAATGCATGGTTTTTTCAAACCAATGTGTTGCAACTCGAGGTTGTGTCACAAATTCAAGTTGTGTCCCAAACCAGAGTGGGGTGCCTCCCCTCTTAAAACCAGAGAGCAGGATAAAGCCGAGAGGGAGAATAGTTTGGCAGAATTGGCCAGGATGGTGGAAGTCATGCAGGAGGTAGTACCATCAAATATGGAGAAATCTTTGTTACATCAGTCCCAGCTTACATTTAGATTATTATCTTTGAAGGCCAGTTTGTCCCTGATACTCTCTAAAGTTTCATAACATGCATAGTTTGTGAGTCTAGAGTATATAAGTAACACAAAACAAACACCACGTTTTGCACTCATCTTTCCTTTATCTATACTTCTCAGGGTCTACACAACATGGAGGAATTCAGCTTAACGCCTCCCCCTTCATCCAACAGACGGACACCCCAAGAGACCCCTCTCTCCCCCACTCCAGAGGTCAACCTCGAGCAGTCATTCATAATCTCCAATGCCCCACCCACGCGAGCTGCTCCCCCACCACCCCCATCAGAACCACAGAGTCTGGTGAGTTCATTGTTTCTGATGAAAATCTCTTGTGGATTAAAAACTGCTTTTTAAAGCTTGCTTGTTGCTTTGAATGTTTCTCATCTATCGAATGTAATTTAAAGGTGGGGCTGCAAGTATCGAATTCACATGAGTTTCCGGTGACGCCTAGAATTCACAGATTGCTAAATTAATGATACATGTTAGTAAACTTTCTCACCGAGGTGTTTATAGTTGCATTTGAAGTTACTACAACAGGGATGTGTTCATTCATAGTTTTCAAAAGTGTTCAACTGAGCCAATTGAAAATCTGACTTTTCGGTAGGTTTTGCTACTTGCAACCCCACCAAGATAAACAAACGGAAAGGGTAAAATATTTTCTTCATGTTGTCATTTGTGTGTGGAAGATGATCACATGATACAAATATACATTCCTAGTAGCCCTGTGAAGTCATGATAGATGTACTTCAAGCATAGAAATAGAACACAGAGAATGACGTCAAGCAAGGGGAAATTGAAGCACCTTTAACACTGAGTTTGTATGATGTGAACATTCTCTGTGTAATACAAATATTGTGCTAAATGCAAAGACATCAATAGTTTACATGGTATGTTTAATATTAAAATGGTTGTTCCATGTTGAGGGTTATCGCACTTACCATAAAAAAAAAAAAATTTGGTTGCAAATGTTTGTTGCTCTCTGGGAAAACTATGAAAATACACTCGTTAAACAATGTTAAGAATGTACACAAAGCTGTATTTGGCTGTATTTTGCCAACATTTCAAGAGCAGCATCCTCACTCTTGTCCTGCTTCACCCAGGTAAGTGTGTAGGCAATAACAATGTCGTCATTCTCTGGCCATTTCTCTAAAAAGAATGGCAACCTTTGGATTTTTGAAAGTGCATATTTTAAACGGCAATATCTTGAAAATGTTTGTCATTTAAAGATTATCTAAGCAAAACTAACACCCTTCCTGAAAAACATTACATGACACTTTTGAAAATATCTTAATGGTTTACTTCCTCATGAAGTTGAAAAAACATTCTTCAAACTTGTGCACATGTGATGGTGGAACATGCACCCAAAGTGTTTGTCCCCCTGTGTGCCTCCAAAATGAGGTTTGTGATATTGATAAAAATATTGACATGTATTTGTTGATGCCGCCTTCCCCATGCTGAAATGCTGCGCCTAACCCCCACTCTGGAATTCTGGGGATGCCTCTGATCCCAAGCATATCTATGATTTGTCGGTAGCTTTATCAGCAAAATGAAACTTCCTACTTTCAACTATGATGGACACCAAAGATCCCAAATAATTTGGTCATATTTGGAAGAGCTTGAAATGGCAATACCTTGGTGGCACAGTATTTCAGCAAGAATTTTACTGGTTGGTGCTAAAATATGAAAACAAACGGGGAATTGACCATGGCTTTGTTTAATCTCTGTTTCACAGATGGATACAAACGCTAAGCCAACATCAGCTTCTGAAGATTTATTCAAGGAGTTCGGTGACACCTTGTCTAGTCCACCACCCGCAGTATCACAAACTCCCAGCCAAGCACCGGCTGGAAACCCCTTTGGCCCCCCGATGGGGACCAGCATGAACTACAATTCAGGATTCAATTCTGGATTTAATTCTGGTTTTAATTCTGGATTCCCTCCCCCCATGGCACAGCAAGGTTTTGGAATGCAGCAACAACCAATGCAGCAACAAGCCTTCCCGCAACAAGCCTTCCCGCAACAAGCCTTCCCGCAACAACCCTTCCCGTCTCAAAATGCCATGCACGACCCGTTTTCCTCAAACCCCATGGTCCCACCGACAAATAACTTATTTGGAGGTGCTGTCATGCAACCGGCTAATGTAGCCACGCCTCCACCCAGCCAGCCACCAGCTCCGCAGAAAGCAGACCCATTTGCAAATTTCGGCCTCCTGGGGGGCGGGGGTGAAACCAAGAAGAGCAACAAGGACATGTTCTCTGGATTCAAAATGGCCAAACCAGGAGAAGTCGGAGTTCCAGACATGATGGCACAGCAGCAGAATGATAGTACGTCAAGTAGCAATTCTGTATCATCAGAAACATCAGGTTTAGGGCAGGATGTGGCTACCCCCGAACAGGGGGAGGCTTCTTCCCACGCTTCATCAGAGGCGTTGAGTGATCCGATAAATACAGTCAGGTCTGAATATAGTGAGGATAACACTGAGGTTGTAGCGAGCAAATTAGGAAATGGATTCAATGGCATTGATGCAGAAATACAGAATGAGATGGGAGATCAAATAGAAAATGTCAAAGATAATGAAAAAATGGAATTTGAAATAGATAAGGAAACAGAGGCTGAAAAGAAAGATGTTTGCAGAGATGAAAATCTAGAAGCATCTCAAAATCATATTACCATTGGGGCTGATAAAGAAATTGGAATTGAGGATGAAAAAATTGAAATAAAAGCTGGGGAAGCATCTAAAATTGAGGCTGTAAAAGAGGTTGAAGTTGAGGATTGTGGTGATGATTGCATTATTGTGGGTGGTCTTCCCACGAAGGACGATTCCAATGAAATTGGGCAAAACAAAGGAATTAATGGTATGGTAGGCAATGGTGGTGAAGCGGACAAAACTGAGGAGAGAGAGTTGGATGTTAGGTTAAATAAAAGTGAGGTGACCCCTCCTAGGAGAAAATTACCATCATTGAGTTCATTAGCTGCTGAACAAGTAAAAGAGTTGACTTCGGGTAAAAGGGACTCGACAGATGGAAAGGTTGTCCCAGACATACTTACTGGTACTAAAACTGATCTGGAAACTTCCACCCATTCTGCCATCCCTGTAGCAGATAATCTATGCTTATCCTTGCAAAAGGCAACCAGCAATAAAAGCCCTTCTCTTCAGGAATCGCACAAGACATCAGACCTCTCCCTAGAAACCACCCCATCAAGGTTCCCCAAACAAACCTTTCCTTCCCCGAATGAGCCACCTCCCGAGTTCCCATCACCACAGATCCCTCCCCCTCCATTACCTGATGGATTCTCTTTACCAATTCAACCTCTGAAAGCAGATGGAGAATTTCCGTCTCCCGGGATCCCCCCACCACCGCTTCCTGAAGGCTTTCAACTGCCAACCCTTCCTCCAAGGGTATCCAGTCCCGTTGCCCCTCCCATTCCTCCAAGACACAGGAGGAAATTAATATCCTTACCGGTATTAATTAAACCCGAACCAAAGCAAACAGATTCTTTCACTAAGAACAGTTTTAAAGCAAGTTGGACAAACTTTGACGATGACAGTACTGGGTTTGGTTCAAACTTCATTCCACCTACACATGCAGCACACTCTATCGATGACGCATTTTCTTCTAAAACTGCTCCACCAGAAGGTTCCATCACCATTGGTTCACATGCTTCCATTTCAAAAGATTTGTTTGAGCAGATACCCTTCGATCCTGTTGCATTATCAAGCTCTGCTCCACCAGCATCTTCACAGTCATCCAACTCGATGTTTCATGATCATTTCACATTCAGTGCCTCCCTGGTGGGAGGTAGCAGTGACTCATTTCATCTTACATCTTCATCACCCAAGGACATGAAATCACTTTCTGAGGAACGAACGAACGATTCAGGCAAATCACAGCTTCCACCTGTGCTTCCCATACACGACGATCCATTTGCCGACGATCCATTTGCCGACGATCCATTCGCCGACGATCCATTCTCCATCGCTTCGCCATCCGTTAAAAAGACATTTGTTTTGGATTCTGACGATCATTGTTCTGTTACAACTACAGATCCATCTGGTGGCAAGCAAATGACTACGTCCACGGGAATCCCGTTGATCATGGATGATGATCCTTTCTTGTTGTAATTCTCTGAGAGATGTTCAGGTGAGTCACTCCCATTCCTTCTACATTTCAGCCAACTATGCTGGTCGAGCTGTTGTGATCATACTCAACCCTTCTAACTATCCTTCTGTCCATATATGATCAGTGTTCCCATATGTACAGGCCATGTTGGATCTTGATGGAAGTAGGACTCATTTTTGGTGATGGGCCATATTTGTACGTTGCAAATTAATTGTAGGTAAAATGTCATCTAGGGATCTTTATAGGTCATTAACCGAAACACTGCTCTCTGTGTTTCGATGAATGAAATAAAAACAACTTTCTCCTACCTATAATATTAATAAAAAATGGTCGGAATGATCATTGTGTAGTACTTCAATTTGGGGGTTTATGGATTTTAGGTCAAGGGTCACATAGAGGACATCATATGAAAATACTATTTAAAGATCATTGGGTGCTCCTGGATTCAAAGGTCATCTAGTGATCATTTAGATGATTTAGTTATTAATGAGCATATAAATTTATCAGAATTGTTTCCAAGATCCAGTCATGATCAACATGCCAGTACATAAATCTTACAATGAATTTGCATATCATTCCAAACACAGAAATATACCTTAATCAGGCATAGAATCACAAAACCGTACACTCCCTATTGGAACTCCCTATTGCTTCAGTGTGTGGAATATTGTAAGGTAATTTTCCTTTTCAACCCTACATTGCTCAAAGCATGGTATGGTTGACACTAGGTCCATTGAGTATGTAATCATTGAATTTGCATTACTACAGTGAATTCAGTGTGTGATATAGCATATGGTACCCAATGTACATACATGTACATACATTTGGCATTACTACAGTGAATTCAGTGTGTGTTATATACCTTATAACACACATGTACCCAATGTACATAAATGTATATACATGTACCAATGTTAACTATGTACCAAAATACTAAACATTGTTGGATGTGCATGAAACTTGGTACATATAGGTAACATTTAGTGGTGAAAATTTTGATGGTCATATGGAGGTTATTTGAGGTCAAAATACTAAACATTGTTGGATGTTGATCAGCAGCCATATTGGGAAGGTCAAAACAACACGAAACGCAATGTGTGGTACACACAAAACCAATGAAGATGTGCCAATATAAGCGACAAATACACAATTAAGTCAGATTTTACAGAATAGAATCACAAAACCGCATGCTTTTCAGGTTTAAAAATAATGCAGGTGGGTCTTGATATTTACCATTTTGCAGTATTTTGCTATGCTGGTCGTGCTCCATCCGTCTGTCCACAGTTGGTCATGTTGATCCCCCCCCCCCTTGCATACAGGCTTATAGTCCTTATTATTCAAAGGACAAGCTCATGCTTGAGAATGTTTGGGGAAGGGCTACTATGTTTTAGTCAGTTCACATAATGGACTGTCTTATGATGTTCTGTTTTCTCTTTAACTCTCCTAGGAGACTGTGTGATGATCTTATACAGCTGTTTAAGAATAGTTCATGGGTTTGATAATTTGAACATAGGTAACATTTAGTGCCAAAAATTTTGATGGTTGTATGAGAGGTCATTTGAGGTCAAATTACTAAACATTGTTGGATCTACATGAAACTTGGTAGTTGGTACATATAGGTAACATTTTGGTCATATGGAGGTCACCAGTGGTAAAATGGTGATGAGATATGCAACTCCATGGATTACCCTCAATTATTTGGGCCCACAATTATTTGTACCATTTGGGCCCAAACTTTATGTTATGTATATAAATATCATTGTCATATACCCATAAGCAAGGAACCATAGTGCCATTGGGCTCTTGTTTTTAACATTATTGAGAGGCATTATTTCATTGTTTTAATACCAGGATGCATTGTTTCATTTCAAATTTGTTTGTAGTTGTTAGGCTCCGACAAATTTCTTTTCACAGAGAGAGTGGTTGATGAATGGAATGCTTGTAAGAATACTGTTGATCGTCATTTTACTGTTTGCAGGAGAATTTTATTAGTGTCTTCTGCTGTATACAGAGTCTTTTATGAGGACTTGTGTACTTCCTGATCCTTATTCTAATAAACAGGTCATGTCAGATCTTGGGTTTTTGGGTTTGAGGATTTTAGGTCAAAGGTCCTCTAGGGGCTCTTATGGGATATATTATCTGAAAACACTGGCCACCCACGGATTGCATTGCAATCAGGAATCAATGTTGACTATTTAAGTAGTATATAAACTGCGTTGATGAGTACATTCCATGGTATGAGTTACTGCACCATTGGTGCTCTTAATTGTTTGTAAAGAATATATAATTAGCACAGATTTGATTTGGTGGAGGTCAAAGTTCATCTGAGCTTTTGAATTTTGAAGAAAATAAAAATCACCAAATGTTGGTCTCTCTAATTAACTACCATATTAAAACAATTTTTTTTAATATTAATTCTTCTTCAGTATGAAGATCTGGAACACCAAACTTTGCAGTGGACAAGACGGACGGACGCAATCTCCAAAACCACGAAAATATTAATATTTTATGCGTTATTATCGATGCAAAAATGACTTGGTGCGCATGTGTTAATTAAGATATTAAAAAATATATATGGTCTGCTGCAATACGCATATATTATAAACCGATAACCAAGTCATGGGGAAACCCCCCAAAATAGCCCGAAAATTCATGAATATATTTGGATATGCAATTATTTAAGACATGTCGTGGTCTTTTTCCATTAATAATTGGAATGACGATCACAAACTTTTAAAAGAGATCAGAGCGCTCAATTTAAATGACATTAACCCCTGACATTCGAGTGTGTATGTTATTGTTAATAATATCCATACATTTTTCTCGCATGTTAAATACAGTGTGTATCATACATATATATGTATGTATATATGCAATTTATACATTTTATAACCCATATATATATATATAACACATAATTTTGGATGAAAAGCTTTAAATTTCAATGTTCAATTTGACAATGAAAAACAAAGAGTTACAAAAGAAAAGTAAGAAAGTAAGTTTGTGATGTCACCACTGAAGGGACTTGCCCCAGTTTATTAATGAAATTAATAAATTTCAATAGTTTTTATCTCTTGATTGGAACAAAGACAAAAGTTCTTCACTAATCACCATTGCGCTACAACATATATTTTTTATCAAGATTTCAATTTGTTTGAATTTTTTAAATCAAGTCCTGGAAATTTCCAGGCAAATTTATCTCTGGATGTCATGGAAACATGGTTAATATGGTGCTCATCTTGAATGGTGGTTGTTAAAACTATTTGCCTTTATTAAAGAAATGGCCCATTGAGAGACATGGAATGAGGCGTCTCAGGAACTTATTTGTTAACCACAACTGAAAAATTCTGAAGGTTCCAGTAAAGAGATTACTAATTACACATCAAGTATTAAAAACATAAGATTCTTTCAAATGTATTCTGAAATGTTTGCCATTTAACATACTTGATAATAGGAAATTTTAAATTGAATTAAATCTCAGCGTGGAAGTAAAACTTGAAGGGTGTAAGGGTGTGAGGGGGGGGGGAGAAATGTGTTTTTGGTGCTATAGGAAAACTTTGGTAGTATAGTAATAATTATAATATATAATTAATTTTAATTATAATATATGGTGCCATGGTGCATACATGTAGCTCTCTGAAAGCAATCTTGGGTATAAATGGTTTCAAGAACTGAACAGCGGTACAAGGTGCAGAGGTGATTTGAGTTAGCAACACGCATATAGCATAGCAACACACATGTTTGTATTGGTTTAATACACTGATCATCAAACTGAAGGAATACAAAAAAAAATCAGTGGAAAATGTGAACAAACCATTCAGCAGATTGCGGGTTAGGCTATAAGGTTAGCTGTGTCGCTGAAGATATTACGGGCTCAGCAGATTGTGGGTTAGGCTATAAGGTTAGCTGTGTCGCTGAAGATATTACGGGCTCAGCAGATTGCGGGTTAGGCTATAAGGTTAGCTGTGTCGCTGAAGATATTACGGGCTCAGCAGATTGTGGGTTAGG
>JAODFY010234032.1:0-10283 GCA_027580055.1 Paracaudina chilensis | reverse complement strand
CCCCACTTAAGCCCCCAGAGGAACCTTTTTATGCTTAGTGGATAGATTTTAATCATGTTGCACCCTATCTTTTAAACATGTTTTCATTTATTTGTTGATGTTACTATCCTCCCACCCAATCCCCCACATAAAATTTATCTGTTCCAAACTGATTTATACCAACAACCCCTTCTATGGCCCTAACTTGGTGTGAAAATTGAATCATTCAAAGCTTAGTGCTTGTTTTAATGTTCCAGTTTCCTCCTTTAGTGTTCCTATTATTTACCAATTCCATTGGGTAGGTAATACCTCAGCCACTTAACCACCACACACAAAGTTTGTAATCATAGCAATTTGGTCTAATAATTTTATCCTTTTCTTGCATCCTTCCAATGACCATCATTTCTGCTTGAACTTTCAATAACTTCCACAGCTGATGAACTGGGTGGTTGCCATGGTGGTAAAACTCACAAAACAGATTGGAGTTTAAATCTCTTTGATGAGATTGATTTGAAAGAACTTGAAAATGACAGTGGACTTAACCACAAAATTACAGCACTAAAATTTACCAAGTCTTTTGTTAGGACCATTTCTGCTTTCTTATATTATGTTTCCAAGTATGTCTGCTCAACTAATTATGCTATAATAAGAACAAAGTTTAATGCAATGCAGTGTATTTTTGTTCATGATTGGAGTGTGGTGTGGTAAGGCAGTGAGTGGGTAATGCTGTGAGCTTTTGGTTCAAGGATCCATAAGATTTGAGCCATGGCGAGTTCTTCAGGCAAGGCACTTTTTTAATTCAATTGCCTCTCTTGTGTACATGTGGGAGCCTTTTGGGTAACCTGAACATTAGTGTGAGCGCTGTGTTTACAGCACGTACTGCATTCCCTCATATAAATCACTCTGCACTCCCTAAATGACCACATTTAGCATATCTGGCATAATTTCTAACCTGGTGGTGGTTACCCTTTCACCTAATTGTATATTAAGTTGGGAGCCTTTTTGATAACCTGAACATCATGATCAGTGTGAGCGGTGTATTTGTGGCGGCCTGCTTGAATGGGAGGGGGGGGGTGAGATATGGCACAGCAGCAGTGCAGAATGTCTTGTCATTGGGAAGAGCACGCTTCCATGTGGGTTTGACAGGTTACCAATGAGGTAGGATATAGAATGTATTAAAACATATAAATATATAAATGGCTTAACTATTCTATCATTTACATAAATTCCAGTTTAATAATCATATTCTGATCTTATTTCTGATAATTCTGCTTTAATGATGTAGACCCTGACAAAGTGGTGCTTAAATAGTAATATTTTCTGTACAAACATCTGCAAGATATCAATAAATACTTTTCTTGCACAAGATATCAATTGATATTATATCTCATGCAAGACAGCCCAAAACAGTTTAGTAAATTGAACAGTAACAGAAATTTAGACATTAATTTCAGTTCATGACAAAGCTGAAAACTTTGGAGAGCCAGGCAAACTATTTTAGGCTATGAATTACCGGGAATCAAATGGCAACCGCAACAGATTATGGACCAATAGAAAAATTCTTGCCTGCAGAGAGGTTCACCTTGACCTTAGCTCATGGAAATTAAGTTTCTGTCAGGTGTGGATAGTAGCATCCGTGGATGTCTGCTCACAGAGGCCCAAATTTTGTATCCATATAATTTCTTGAAATCATATATATATCGTTGCCACAGAAAAACAGTACATATAAATTACAGTAGTGTTTGCATGGGGAATCCAGTTACTAAGATAGGGTACTGTAACTCAGTAGGGAACTTTCAAAATGAAGAATAAAGATGGCTGTCATACAGTAGTCACCAATTGCCATGGAAACGGGGCTGTGTTCTGCAAGTGTAATTCTGCAAATTTTCCTTTACAACCAGGTTAACTGTGTGCATACATGCATTTAATATTACAGTCTAGGTATCTATTATTAAATGGTCCAAAACAGTTCACCATGGTAACAGGACTGTCTTCAAGCTGTGAAGTGTGATGTCACCACTAAATTACCTCGTAAGGAGGTTAACTTTGTTTGGCCTTATGAGTGCAAACATGTTCAATTTGACAGTCCAGGTCAAAAGTTTTACGTCATTGCCCCAGATCAAATGGGATGCATCCATGTTTGCAGCAATAAATTTGGTGTATTATTATGATGATGCACGGAGCGGAGTGGTGTAATTGAATCAAGATTTTGTATCTTTAAAATGAGACCTTGCTTTAACTTCCCAAGGTAAACAATTGTGCAGTCTACTGGGTTCCGTTAAATTGTGAAATGAATGGTAATTGAATAAAGATCTAGTTCTAAACCGCATCTTAGAAATTTTAATATCGTGTCACTACAGTGTAATTGAATAAAATGTGTTTCATTATTAAATGATAACAATTCCAAATAATTGTGACATTCTGAATTTTGAATGACTTTTATTGTCTTTGGTTAGATGCTTGAGGCCTAGTAAACTAGTATGGGATCATGAATGATGGCATGTGTGTGTTTTGGGGTTGGGGTGAGGGGAGGGGTATGGATGTGTTTGGCAGCAGAACCGAGGACCTGGACAAAGTCATTCCAGGTCCTCAGTAGTAGGTCCTGCTTAACAAAGATTAGTGTATTGTCAAGGTGAGGGTCTCTTAGGGGAAAAAGATATAATTTCAATGAGGTCCTTGGACTGAATGTGAAACCTTACTGTGTGTGTGTGTATGTGTGTGTGATGTGATGGGTCACTCATAAAAACAAAAACTAAAAAAAAAGCACTTGTTGGATTAATGGGCAGACCCCAAATTTTCCTTATTCACACCCCCCTCAGACGTTAAATTTCACTATAACTGTCACTGATAGCACCATTTTGCATCTAAATCATTTTATGTGTAAACAAATGGGGAAGAATCTGTGGGTCCTATGGACTTCCCTCATGGTATAGCACCTTCAATGTAAACTGTATAGTTTGAAGCTCTGACCAGTCACAAATTTGTTGGGTTGATTTGCAAAATTAATCCTACATGTATTTTCACCAGAATCACCAGAAAATCATGCTAAATTCTTGAAGCCAAAATTGCTATCGGGAATTACGTCATGGATCATAAACCTCACTGGCTGATCAAAATAATCATTTAATATTTAGTGATTATTGGTTCATAACTTTAAAGGGCAATACTGTATATACTCTTCATCTAAAGTAAAATGCATGAGATTTAGGATTTTCAAAAATAAACACAAAAGTTACTTACCTCATATGTAAGATAGGTCGTAAAAATACTCCCACCATTCTGGTTTTCATTAAAAATGTGTACATTTGATATAAAATGCATTTGAAAATGCAAATCCCTTATCTGGTGGCCATGAAGAAAATATTCTTCTATGCACGACTGTACTTGACCTGCTTTATTCTTTAAAAAAAACTTCACTTTATCAGTCAACGTTAACAGATTTGAGGAAGGACATGCATGTAGTTCTTCTAGAAGTCTGAGAGATGTACTGTTCTAGTTGGGGCTCAAATGAGTTAGAATTTGTTAACTTTAGCAAACATAATATTACCCTTTATTGAGCAAGCTATATATTTATCGTAGCAATATTGTACAGTAGTATGGAATTGTGAGTGCATATCGTCACTATGTATGGATGCATCTAACCCTTTTCAACATCGCAAACCTTTCTCAACATCACAAACCCTTCTCAACATCGCAAATCCTTCTCAACATTGCAAACCCTTCTCAACATCGCAAACCCTTCTCAACATCGCAAATCCTTCTCAACATTGCAAATCCTTCTCAACATCGCAAACCCTTCTCAACATTGCAAACCCTTCTCAACATTGCAAACCCTTCTCAACATCGCAAACCCTTCTCAACATTCGAACCCTTCTCAACATTGCAAATCCTTCTCAACATCGCAAACCCTTCTCAACAGCGCAAACCCTTCTCAACAGCGCAAACCCTTCTCAACAGCGCAAACCCTTCTCAACAGCAGCACTCATACACGCACAATTAAGGATTTTGATTGGTCATTACAAGGTTTGGTCTCTATTGTGAGGCAATGCCATTGGGACAAGGAATATATATGTTGCATGTCTTAACGAACTGCATATGAAAGCTTTGTGAATAGCACTCCAGAAAGTACCTTCATTTACCTTTGTAATTTGTTGTTTGCTTATGCAAGTCCTTATGCAAATCTCTGTGAATACAGCCCCTGCACTTTAATTAGTTCAATGACATTGATCTGCAGTACATGTAGGCCGGACAAATGTGACCTTTTGCACTTTACCTGAACTTTACCTGAACCTGAACACTTTCTTGGTTGGTAATTTATTTTTCTTTTTTAGAGCGATTTCTGAGCCAGGGTTCAATTGCAGTTCAAGATAGCCGAGTACTCGAGTGAAGATACCCTAGTACTCGAGTCGCTTTGGGCACAGTCGAATGCAATCCCTCCATTTCATGCAAGATTTGTTTCATTTCATCCAGTTACCAGTGGACAGCAAAGTTTTGCGATAGTTTGCCGTAGATTTTAGATTTAACCCGAAAAGGAAGAAAAATTAAATGCAAAGATGCAATTTCCTTGGCCTTTATTAGATTGGCTCAGAGTTGATGCAGATTGCTCTAGGGCATATTGATTTGATGGCTAGAGATTTCCTGGTGACCTTTTCAAGCTTGTAAGTGTGCGAGCGTGTTCATTATTTTCATCTAATGCTAAGCTCTGGCGCTGCTGGTACATGTATGTATATTAATCAAATAATGCAGTGAGTCAGTAATTAGCACCAGAATTCCAAGGAAGGCTTTTTTTTTTCTTTTTTTTTCTTGGACTCAAAATGATTAGAAAAGCAGGTAATAATTGGTATAAATCTAAAATCTGGAATGATGTACACATTGGTGTAATTTCACTGGCTGTATTTATGCTTGTATTATTTTATATTGCAAAATTACTGGTTTATAGCACGTAGTTACATGTAACTTACCTCACATAAACCAACTTGCATCGTCGTCATTAATCATGATTTAGCTTCTGGTATATTGTTTAGCCCAGTAGTGGTCACCTCTTCTTTCCTAATCATGCCAAGCGACAGCACTAGTTTTGGTTTTAAGTTTCTGGTGACTTTTTGCATATTTCTGTGAAAAGTCTTAACTTTGGAAGTGTTTTTCTAGTATTTTTGGTTTCCAAATTCCAAGCCAACATTTCATATCCCAGAATGCTCTGTTTTACTTTAGAATAATAAATGCTCCAAATATGTTTTTGTCGACAACAAAACAAGATTATATACTTTAATTAGCCTGACACACAAATTAGTTGGAAAATCTGATGAATACATGTATGTGTACAGTACTGTACTTATAAATCAAAACTTACTATACCCCTTGCAATTACTGAATGCACTTCTTTGCCTAAAGAGAAATCCCAGTTTTAGTTATGTTTTCACAACATTTATGTTTAGTAACATATTTGAGAATGGAAGTGTTATATAAAACCTGCAAGGACTAAAACACTATCAGTATTAAAAAGTATAAAAACCAAACAAATATTTACATATAAATGGATACTTTCATTATGCAACTCCTCCCCCTGCCAAACCTGGTACACCCCTAACACAGTTGTCTATAAAAAACTGTTGTCCAATATAACCTACTTGTTGTCTGGCATCTTCCTGCAACAATGTTTGCCTAAGCTTTCTTAAGTAAACAAAGCTGTCATTGTTTGCTGACCACAATCAATGGCAGTCTGGCATTGAGAGTGTCCTAAACAGTTCCACTGGCCAAGAAATTTGCTGGACTAATCCTATGTGGTAAACTTAAAGGTACTATCAGACTTTATTTTGGGTTTATAAAACATACCACCTAAAATATGTTACATTTTGCCAGCTAAAATTGTCACCTGGATTTACGTAAACATTTGTCTCATTGGCCATTTTTAAAATGCACATGTATTAATTGGTGACAATAATCAGTTTAGGCATGTAATGTGTTGCCGAACAAAATGCATAAAACATGTTTCTAAGCTTCATTTCTCGCTAAGGAGTGAAAAAACTTTAATTGAATAAGTAACGATTTTAGACCAGTAGGACCATTTTCTTAGGACAAGATTTTTCCTCATTGTTATAAAGATATTTTTTCAGCTTATGCATTTTTAAAATGATTACAAAGAAAAAAAAAGAAAGCAGCAAACATTTACTTCCTTTTTACCTCCTAACCTAATTTGCATATCCTTTATTGCAGTTTTTTAGCATCTGGTGCTATATTTGACTACAGGAATGGCCACCATTATATCGTCCTTTTTTATTGCCAGCCTTCATGTGGGAAGGCAGATTTCAGTTAAGTCACCATATTAGACTTCAACTATATAATGGCAATGCAGGATATGTAAATTAAGTTATAGCAAGTATAACGACATATATATGTCACTAATTTAAATCCCCAAAACAGTTCCGTTACTGGTGATTCAGCCCAATTATACCACCAACAATCTTTCACTAGTACTAGTTCCGTGCAGTGTTTCACATCCTAGCCGCCATATACAGAAGGAACCTCTCGGCATCCTGAAAGTCGATCTTTGCCATCTATGGTCTTCCAACTATAACTACCGTACAGTATACAGTTATTGGATGATGAGCTAATAAGCGTCCTCGGGGTTCATCACTTGTTGTTTTTTTACCGAAAGGACTTTTCCAAATTATGCTTTATATTCAGGCCGTGTCATCATTTGAGAATACTTGTAAAGGTGATTGCGTTTTTTTTTTTATTGTGCCACAGAAAGTAAAGATAGTTGATATGGTTTTGTATCTATGCTCAATAATACATATTTTTTACCAACAATTTATAACAATTTGATGATTTGATCAAATTTTTTGATGATTTTCTCAAAAAAGTGTTGTGAATTCTACATATTTTTTTCAAGATTCACCTTCTTTGTCACATTTGAGATTAATCATTCTTGCAGTTTTGTAGCTAAGCTCAAAAATATATTTTTTTTCAAAAAATTGACCAAAAAGAGAGATTCCCCCAAAATGTCAACATTTTTGTTATCTTAGTGAATTTGTTCACATGCTGCATGACCACAATCAATGATGGTCTGGCACTGAGAGTGTCCTAAACATGCTGATGTCCTGGCTTAAAAAAATTGAATTTAATCAGCGATAAGATGTTTGTTTTTTGTCCAAATAACTGTATTTAAAAAAAAATAATAAAAAAATAATAAAAAAATAACCAAATTTTGATCATATTTTTCTAGTTTTTGTTCAAATGTAGGCTCTTGTCACAAAATTTGACAGTAATCCACCATTTGATTTGAGGGGGGGGGGGAGATTGAAGGGTTTCGTCCTTATATAGGGTTTGTATACCCTGACGAGTTGTTCACCCCGTATGGTACATATTATGGTACAACTATATATATATTACTATATATAACTATATGTCTTATAACAATATATAACTTATAACTATATATATCTTATAACTATATATATCTTATAACTATATATATCTTATAACTATATATATCTTATAACTATATGTCCGGCGCATGTAGGGAAATTTCAGCTCAAATTTTTTTGAGCTGAACTATAAATAAGTAAACAGTACCTAATTATGAGTAAACAGTACCTAACTATAAATAAGTAAACAGTACCTAACTATAAATAAGTAAACAGTACCTAACTATAAATAAGTAAACAGTTTGATGATTGTTTATCATATCAATTATAGTCAATATGTGATGTTTCCAGTCTCTTCCATCTCCATCTCATTTGCTGTAAAATATATTGCCTCTTGAGTAGCTCTGAAAAATTACCTAAATGAGAGCGCCATGATTACATTTACTGCCTTGTTTATTTTGTCAGTTGTCATTGTTACCGCATGTTCTATCTCTCCCCCCCCCCCTTTCCTCGCTTATCCTTCACATTGAGGATGCAGAAGGTAGTAAAAAAAACTTCCAGGCTTAAATTGGCAAGGTTATCGTCGGTGTTCATGTATTAATGATGACGGGAAAAGACACCATTTTAAGGCTTCAAAGCCGAAACGATAATTCATTATTAAAATTTTGATCTTTGAGCATTTTATGGAAGAGAGTGAGTGAAGTGGTAATCTTTGTGTCAGTTAAAGGGGAAGTTCAACATGATAAAACCAGGTCTCTATATACGTTAAACAATGTACATACATCCTTCTCTGATCGACTCCCTTGCATTGGATTTGATCAAACCTGCACAAAAATATTCAAATGAAATGCTAAAACTTGCAACTAAAACTCAGCTGGCAGTTTGTCATCAGCTGGCAGGTGGAACAAGTATAATATCAGCAGGGATGTGCCCAGAGTGCCAGGTGCATCGATCGCCATCTTGACGGAGGGGTCTAATATAAAATGGAATATTTTTCTTCCATTAATGGTGCTGAGATGCAAAAGGCTGCTACTTTTGGAGCTCTTCAAACAGATGATGATTCCCTGTTCCTTCTATATAAAAAGCAGAGCCTCCTTTTATTTTTTTATGTTATATAATTCATTTTTTTTAAAATCATTTTCAAGAGGGACAACAGGATATATTTCCTTGAGCCTCATTCACCAATGTGTACAGTTAAAAAAAATTCAATGAGTTCCTTCAGTTTCATTGGGTGTAAATACTGTATCGATTGCTAAATGACATCAAACTTGTTTGTAATCAGTGTTTACAAAACAAAAAAAAGAGAATTTTATTGGCAAATGAACTTAGCGATGATCTAATTTTACCCTAAAAATTTATTATAAAGTTTCCGGTCACAAATCCTGATTGACCATTATTTATGAAGGTATAAGTTGTTTTGCACTTAATGATGATTGCACTATTTTATAAATGATCACAATCAATTTCACATTTCTTTCACGAAATCACCAGACCCGGACCGATAACAGCAGATTTGGTTTGAAACCCCCAGGAGTGGCAACCCTGTTCATGCAGTTCTGTTGCAGGTTTAATCAAGCCAGACTGTGTATGTTTACCTATATCAGAAGTTTTTAGAGAGCTCTATCTGACTACCCTCAGACACATTCTTACCCCTAACTGTCACCGAGCTGCTCAATAGTCTGACACAGACTGACAAACGGCCCAGTTAAAGCCTCCTAATTGGTCGCAATGCTTTTATCTTGTCATTTGTATCTCGCCTGAGATGTCGGTAGCTTTGCTACACAGCGTGGCATTGATCTGTCCAAGTTTTTTTTAACTTTTCCTTCTGATCTTTTATATTCGTCTGATTGCGGACTATATCCCTAGAAGCCTCGGGTGTTATTTGTCCTCGGGTTAGCACCGATGATAGACACCGGCAATTAGTCAGCATGTGGTATATTAAAAAAAAGGCGAAGAAACAGCTCCTTTCCATAATCCTCCATACAATCTGATCATTGCCAGGACAGATTTACGAGCAGGATGTGTTGAGAAAGACATTTATCGCCGAACTTTGCTGAAACAACAGTCATTAAAACTCATAAAATTCATTCATTGTACTTGATGTGTTCGGTGTGTATTAGACCAACTATCTTTACAGGTTCGCTGACTTTAATGGCAGATAATATTTGCTTATAAGCTTCCCTGGGAGGATATTATTTATCTTTCTGCTCGGCAGATGACATCTTAATATTTGTTTATAAAAGGTGAAGTTGCTGTTTACATTAATAAATGTTCATTTGGCCTGCAGTGATGCTGCAGAAAACACAGATATAAAACTCCGATATATCAAACACATGCATATTAAAGTCACAGAAAACACAACAAGGAACAGGGAGAAATTTGAATGAAATATTCATTGGAATATCAAATTTGTGTGTTAGGCTAATTAAACCTAGGCTGAGTAAACCTAGTGTTGCCGACAAGAAGAGCACATTTTGTCTGCCCGAATATAAACTTTGCAATCTTTATTTTTTTACAAACATTTATTAATAAATATTCATCAGAATAACAAATTTGTGTGTTAGGCTGATTAAACCTTGGCTGAGTAAACCTAGTGATGCCAACAAGAACATATTAAAATGTCAATATCTTTGCAACAGTATGTCCGATCTGCTTTATACTTGGTATGTTGATGTAAGTTGATGAGTGGTACATGTACATTTTCCCAAGACAGTTACATTTCATCTAATTAGTATTCATGAGTGGGCGGGGCTGATGCTAAATCGCTAGAAATAGCTTACACACACAATATCTCAAAAACACAATATCTCAAGAAGGTGAAACTGGAATGATATCATACTTGGTATAAATGTTGGCCATAATGATCCCTATTGTTTTTGGTGGACATGCCATGAATATTAATGAAGGGGCGGGGCTTAAAGTGAAATTCTTAAAATG
>JAODFY010234021.1:0-10283 GCA_027580055.1 Paracaudina chilensis | reverse complement strand
TTCCAAAAATCACAAAAACAGTGGAATTCTGAAGAGATATTGCAATAAATTTGTTTACGCTGTGTTATAGGTACGGAGCAGCGTATCGTTGACGAGATTTTTTAACCAATTGACCTGGCCCAGCAAAACCGGGGATGTCATGGCGCGTGCGCATTGGCTATCTCCGAACTAGCTTATTGCTTAGATTAAATTACTTTTTATAAGGATGAATAAAGTGCTTGCCTTTGTTTTCCTGATAGGAATTCCTGTGGTTTGTAGTGCAGGGCCATACACCTCCTCTCAAACCATATCGGTTAATAATTTGGTGCTGTATGAATTTGCATCATCAGAAACAAACCCCCTTGATGACACTGCTCTTCATTCTGTCATAGGCAAAATATGCCAAAAGTACAACATTGATTTCCAAAGGATAAATCTTCAAGCATTGACCAAAACTTTGAGTTTCAAACTTAAGTATATGCTAGGAGTTTTTGCCAAAGCAAAGAGAACTGGTGGACAACAAGTGAAAACTTTATTAGCAAAATGGAAGAAGTCGTCATACAATATGAACATTAATTGCAATGCAGGTAGCCGTTGCGAACAAAATCAGAAGAAAAAAATGAAAAAGAAAAAACACAAAATAAGAAAACTCAAGAGGGTGTTGTCTGATGCAATTTCAGAAAATGAAGAATTAAGAAATACAATTGAAAGAGTGACAAATCAACTTGCAGGAAAGACTGACAAGCGGGGTAAAGCCAAACATAAGAAAACTTACAGCGAAGTCCATAAACGGAGACAAAAGCGTGTCAGAGCCATAAAGGTTAATGACATGCTATCGTTTCTCAGAAATGAAGGTCTTAAGCCCCTATCATTAACAGTGTTTGATATTTCACATGGTAGCACTGTCAGTATAACCTTAGATAACCGGGAGGAGGCTGTATATTCAGCTCGAGATTGTGATGTAGACCATGGAGTGTATGTTAAAGATAAATATTATATTAGTCGTAGGGCATATCATGAGCTAACTCAGAGATACCCTTCCTTACCATCATCCTGGAAAGTCAGAAAACAAGTCAGAAAACTGAATGAGCTATTTAACATCAAGTTGATAAAAAATGACAAGCATAGTGGGGTCTATCAATCCATAACAGAACGGGTTGTGTTTTATCTCCGAAACCTATCAGATCAACATTTTCAAAAGGTTTGTGGGGATGGCAAAGTAAACATAAAAATTAGTGCAGATGGAACTAAAATGGGTAAGAGGATACATGTTGTGAATTTTGTATTCAGTATTATTGGTGAGGAAGCATGTTCTGGAGAAAGTGGCAGCCATCTGGTAGCAATTGTAAAAATTCCTGAAAAATACAATGACATCAAAGAAGCCCTTCAGCCTCTCATTGAAGAAATATTAAATTTACAAAGTGTAGTAGTCAATGACATGACTTATGAGGTAGTGTTCTTTCTTGGTGGAGACTTAAAATTTTTGAACATTGTTATGGGGATTGATGCCTGCAGCTGTAAGTTTTCTTGTCTTTGGTGCAAATGTCCTAGTAGTGAAAGGTTTAATGTGAAAAGAGAATGGTCAATGACAGACTTAAACAAAGGTGCTCGGACTGTATCAGAAATTGAAAAAATGAGTAAACAGAGGAATGCAAAGTTTAATTGTAGTTTTCCACCCTTATTCACATGTATCCCAGTACATAGAGTTGTACCCGATACCCTCCACTTGTTCATTCGCATTGCTGATCAGTTAGTAAACCACCTTATCAGTGAGTTGAGATTAATGGATAATTTGCCTAAATCTTTTTCAACATTCCAAGTTGCCAATTATTCAGGTATATCTAAATTCCAGAAATTTGTACAAACCCTTGGTATAAATGACTGGTATTTTTATGTGGATAAAGGGACAAAGCAAATGTCCACAAGGGATTTCACTGGAATTGAACATCTTAAGATATTCAATAGCATAAATATTGAAGAAATGATTCCTAATCACCCGAAAGTGGAGCTCATTAAAGTTATTTGGTCACAGTTTTTGTCATTAATAATGGAACTGAAAGGGTTTTCTTCCCAACCTGCGGAACAACACGTACAAAAATTTCAAGAGAGAGCTAAACAATGGCAAAATATGTTCAATCAGGTATACATGACAAAAAATGTGACACCTTACATGCATGTTCTGACCAATCATATTCCAGAAGCATTGAGGCTCCATGGCAACCTGGAAAGTTTTTGCCAGCAAGGGCTTGAAAAACTTAATGACCGCGTAACATTTTTCGTTCATCTGACCATACTGGGTTGTCAGCATTAAGACAGGTTATGCTGAAACAAAACAGACTTGATTTACTCAAGCAGAAATGTGAAAGGCAGTTGAAGTTTGTTGTGAGATGTTCTACTTGTAAAGCAGTAGGGCATAACAAAAGAACTTGCAACAAATATCAGGTACCTGTACAAGAGGAGTAATTTACTAAACAATGCCGACAGTGTAGTGGAATGATTGGGGCATGAGCTGGGAATTTATTTATCCCCACTTTTCGCAAAACTTAAATATGTTGCCTACTACTATGTTGCAGTGATGCCTGCTTAATGAGCATTTCATCCCCCACATAATGCCAGAACCCCAACCGCTGGCCTGCTAAAAAATGACTGTGAAAGACGTAGAAAACATGATCAGTGATGAGAATATGAGTCACCTGAATAAAAGACTGGGAAATATTGCTTTAAATGATATTCAATTTAATAATCGATTTCAATTTAATAATCATTTCAATTTAATAATCATTTCAATTTAAATGATATTCAATTTAATAATCATTTCAATTTAAATGATATTTCAATTTAAATGATATTCAATTTAATAATCGATTTCAATTTAATAATCATTTCAATTTAATAACCGATTGTAGTATTCATAGTTTTGATTTTAAATTTTAAAGCCATTTCTTTGAGAAGCCAGAAAAATATGATTATTAAATTAAACCTACATGTAGGCATTTTTTTACACTTCTCAAAACCAAGGACTTGTTGTGTGTATTAGCTAAGTAAATACTTCTTGCATAAAAAGTGAGTCACGTTGAATTGTTCATTGACTCAGACCATGGTTTTAGAGGTTTTGAACCTCAAATATTTTTCAAAATGTTAGAAACATTAATTGTTTAGTAGTTCATGTTACTGCAGGTTTCCAGTATTGTGTTGGACAAATAAAACTGTGTATGACATATTAAAGAAATCTTTGTGTCAATATAAACATTTGAATTTCATGAACCTTATTGACTGATGAGAGAATAATGAAGACACCAACCTTGTGTAAAATTCACTGAGGTACTGTCGTTTTCCACAGCGCAGCCTTATATTATTTTATATAAACTGAGAGATATAGGCCCATGTCCCATGGAGTCCGCTCTCAAACTTCTATAATAGTGTACAAACTTGGTATATAAGACCCAACGATGGAAATAATTGCCCAACACATGAGACTTGTACAAGTCTATAGTGTGTGTACTGTGTGACTGAGACTGGGAATTAAGGCTGAGAGGGGCATGTTATCACTAGGCCTAAGCCTCAGCCAGAGCAGGGCCGGATTCAGGGGGCCCGGGCCGCAGGCCTCCCACCAACAGGGCCCCCCCCACCAAACCATTAAACCGTGTTATTAGGTACTTTTTGTGCGTGGTGACGTAATTAGCTTACAAATCTAACAGGCCCCCAGACCTCCCACCAGATAAATCCGGCCCTGAGCCGGAGGATCGAGGCTTGCAAGTTCGAATGACCCTACCACCCCTCCCCTTCCCCTCTCAAACAGTCAGCTTTAGTCTGGTCAAACAGTTTATCGTGCCTCAGCTGCATGGGCAATAACCGCTTGGAGGGAGCTAGAGGTAGTTGGCATGCCTTGTATACATAGTACAGTTTGAACTTTTTACAGTACTATTACATTTTCTTGGGTTTTTTGGAGGGGTAGGGTGGGGCTAGTTTTAACCTCCCCAGTGGCTACGCCACTGCTGGTAATATATCTGACTACTCCTGCCTATGAAATCTACTAGTACTAATTGCATGTACGTCAATACTGTAAGTAACCCCAAGACGTTAACAGTGTAATTGTGCAACGTAATAGGCCTACACAACGAACTGATAATATTCGCGGATCTGGTACACATGGACCAACGCCTAGCACTACCTACCAAAGACTTAACGTTACTATGGCGAAAACAATTTGAATTTCGGTTTATTTTCACAAGATGAGTTGCTACACTATATTTTTAATTATTCTCAAGACGTTCATTCTATTACTTCTTCAAAATTATCACTGGAGTTGGCTAACTAAATAATCTAAATTATGTTTTTTTGGTGATTGTTTATCACTCCCCATATATTAATGGAGCATGCCAATGATAATACGCCCATACAGTTGCTATGGATATCAGTGGGTGTGAAGTCAAATGTGGCTAATGATCGCTGTACATGAACACCTTTCCCATATGTTTGTACCATTTGGGCATATAATATTCATTATCATATAAAGCAAGGAACCATAGTGCCGTGCCCTTGGGCTCTTGTTATGAGCAACTAACCTTTTTATCGAAAAAATGCACAGACCCCGAAAACATTGCGGTGTCCAATCCACGCCGCTGCACTCGCGTGCGTTTTTGTTGGTAATCATTTTCACAATATCACTTTCACAATATAACAAACAAATATAAAGGGCGATCACTTTCAGGCTCTCTACCGGGGATTGTCCTCCGTATTTCGACCACCCTTACGTTGTGTCTACGTGTTCAAAGTCTGGGCAGAGCCCGATATTCGTAAGGTTCGTTATTCATATTGAAAGAAACAGCTTCGTTATTCATAATAGACAATGGGTTTCTTCCTTTATTCCCCATTATGGATTACCGTTTTGCCCATTATGATCCTTTTTTATCGAAAAAATGCACGTTATGAATACCGAACCTTATGAACAATGACCCTTATGTGAATAATATCAGCCAGACCCGGGGATTGTCCTCCGTATTTCGACCACCCTTACGTTGTGTCCAAGTTTGGGCAGAGCCCGATATTCATAAGGTTCGTTGTTCATAATAGACAATGGGTTTAACTTTTTATCGAAAAAATGCACCGAAATGAACAATGACCCTTATGTGAATTTCGGGCAGACCCAGAAAACTTGTGATAACATTGTCCAATCGTAATCAGTATCCCCACATTGGAAATATGCAGAATACGTGATGCGGTAAAGCGTATGTAAGAGTTGTTTAAAGTTTGGCGAAGTATGTGTTGTATAAACGATGGTTTTCGAATAGTTCACGAAGAGAGTTGTAGGCTGCGCTGAAGTATATAGTTTGAATAATAGACTAGGCCTAATTTGGGAGTTAAACGCTGATTGTGCAATACAGCATCAACATCGAACACTCCACCAGTTTGCATCTCCTGCAAGAAAGATGAGGGGCTACTTTGCGATGGCTGCAACAGGAATTGCCCGAGAGGTATACAGGAAGGCAGTCGCTGACGGAACAGGCTATGCTTCCCATGTCAACTGGAGGTCGCTCAACCCATCGCAGAGAGTACGAAACTGCCTCGCCCGATAATGCTGAGATGGGGGATGAATGCTCAGATGGGGAGATGAAGGGCTGCCAATGGCTACAGACCAGTCGGGGACATCGAACTAGGCGACTTTGAGGTGCCAGCGGTCATCAACACCGTCAATTGAAGAAAAGACCCCGGCACCATATGAAGGCCTGACCACGTCTTAAGTTCCAAGTAATAACGACTGGTTCGCAGAAGGGGGAAGAGAAGCTGGCCGACGACAAGGGTTTCCACATACACGGTGAAGACGCAACGGAAAAAAGGCAACAGAACGTGGACATGCAGCGTTCGGAATAGGACTGTGTGGTGTAAGGCTACCGTCATGCAGATCCACTTTTCAACGTGGTACGCAGCCGCATATCCATCCCAGCAAGATTGGTGCAGCCTTAGCAACGGGCAGCCAGCGAAGTGTTCACATCAGCTGCGGAGATTGTGAACAACGTGATACTGGAGGCGGCAGTGGAACCACTGGAGGCGATCCAGAAACCGGTGACCATCGCCAAAAGACCTTAGTTTCACTTCCTGCGAAAGGACATCCATGTTGATGGATCGAAGACCTGGTATATGGACGGAACCTTCAAGGTGGTGAAAGACCCATTCTGCCAGCTGATGTCTATTCATTCCTTCGTCCGCAGTGGAGACGACATCAAGCAGGTCCCCCTCGTCTTCGCCCTGATGTCTGCCCGGCGGAAGAAGGACTACAGAAAAGTTCTTAAAGCGGTGAAGAGGATGACGGGCGAGCAACGGGTGCAACGCATGGTATTGGACTGTGAGAGGGTTGCATGGAATGCCATACCCATGTATTCCCAGATGTCACCATAAGAGGATGTGCTTTTCACTGGTCACAGTGTATATGAAGGAAAATGCAGGAACTCGGCACCCACAAGTTTTGCAGGCAGCTTTTCGCTTTGCCTTACATCCAGCCGGTTTTCACCAACTTGGAAGAGAGAGCTTCGACAGAGCAACTACAGCAGTTAACCGACTACGTAAGGAACCAGTGGATTGACGGGAGCTTGTGGAAGCCGGCGACAGGGAGTGTCTTTAAACAGCCAGTTCGCACCAACAACGATGTCGAAGGATGGCACGGGGCATTGAATAGGCATGCGCGATGAGAGCAAGTTCGCCTCATCTCCGCCAACAAGTTGCAACGAAGACAACGAAGACAATACAAGGACATCTGAACTCCCTTTGTGACGCCTACATCGTCGGCCCATCAACTCAAATGTGCACATCTCGTGTCCCCGAACATCAACTGAGCAAACCTCAGGGTCCTAACTCCTCGCCTGCTCCTTTGGGAGAAAAGGAGGGCATGGGCAGGGCGGTTCCCAAGTGCGCTCAACCATGAATACAAATTTCAAGTCTAACAATGTACCGAATGCTTTTAAACTAAATATTCATCCCCAACCTTTATGAACTAAATTACACGGGTTACGGGACACAATACTGTTTACAGACTTGGGTACTTTGATTCATTAGAACTGAATGTCTTCCAATGTTCCAACCGTTTATACCTTTTATGCATCCAATCAATATCGCTACACGTACCGTATTCCATTACTAGCTTCACTTCTCACACAAATACCTGTAATTCTATACTGACGTTATAGTATTCCTTGTTCGTAGCCCTTGTTCACGTACTGTACTAATACTATATATATGCCACACGCAATGCATACCGCACCGTAACTATACTATATATTATGCCGCACACAATGCATGCCGCACCGTACGTAACTATCCGGGGTAACTAACCCGTCTGGTGTACTATCACTTCGAAATTATTAATTCTGCCACAATGTACATTTGAGGAGTTTTCCAGCTACTAACAAGATTTCAGACGTGGCCAGGTTGATATCAGTAGACTAATTAATTAAAAGTCAGCAAATCTCATAGAAAAGTCAGGATCGTAATAGACAATATATGAAACTGATAGCCTGGGAGGGGGACTCAAGCTTCCCAATTAAAGACAGAATCAGCCGAACATGAGGACGGTTCTTGCAGTCCACACCAGGATTAGTAAAATAAACTCCTAAAAAGAACTAGGTCCATTCCCCAGGTGCTGCCACTGGCTGTATGAATAACACCTTGCATTGTAGACAAAACTGGATCTTAAAAGTGATCAATAGTGGCGCCAGGGGAGGCAAATGGGCGGATGAAAAATATTATTTCTTTAAAATCGTCTGAGAATAATTTCAAGCAATAGGCTAGGTTCTTCTTGGGGGTTAGTGCAAACATTGGGGGTTGGTGCATGTTTGCACTAACTGGACCACCCCATTTGTGAAACGCTGGCACCCCCAATGAAAGTGATACCGCACACTGCAGTACAAAACATTTCTTTTTCTCCATGAAATTATAGAGCATACGGTATACTTTTAGTGTGAGTACGGGTATGAGTATGAGTATGGACTCACTAAAAGTCTGGCATACGGTATCACTAACAATGTCACAAGCGCATGGGGCAGGGCGGTTCCCAAGTGCGCTCAACCATGAATACAAATTTCAAGTCAATGCTTTTAAACTAAATATTCATCCCCAACCCTTTATGAACTAAATTACAGGGTTACGGGACACAACTGTTTACAGACTTGGGTACTTTGATTCATTAGAACTGAATTTGTTCCAACCGTTTATACCTTTTATGCATCCGATCAATATCGCCACACATACCTGTAATTCTATACTGACGTTATAGTATTCCTTGTTCGTAGCCCTTGTTCACGTACTGTACTATATATATATGCCACACGCAATGCATACCGTAACTATACTATATATTATGCCGCACACAATGCATGCCGCACCGTACGTAACTATCCTGGGTAACTAACCTGTCTGGTGTACTATTCACTTCGAAATCATTTGAGGATTTTTCCAGCTACTAACAAGATTTCAGACGTGGCCAGGTTGATATCAGTAGACTAATTAATTACAAGTCAGCAAATCTCATAGAAAAGTCAGGATCGTAATAGACAATATATGAAACTGATAGCCTGGGAGGGGTCAGGGGAGGGGGACTCAAGCTTCCCAATTAAAGACAGAATCAGCCGAACATGAGGACGGTTCTTGCAGTCCACACCAGGCTTTCTAAAATTAGTAAAATAAACTCCTAAAAAGAACTAGGTCACTGCTAATAATCCTAACCCCAAAACATTTCTAGCCCCTGATTCCCCCATTCCATTACTCAACAGGTGCTGCCATTGGCTGTATGAATAACACCTTGACATTGTAGACAAAACTGGATCTCAAATGTAAAAGTGATCAGTGGTGGCGCCAGGGGAGGCAAATGGGGGGACGAGCCCACCCCAGTTTGTTGGGGGGGTTGGGTGCATGTTTGTCCAACCCACTAACTGGACCACCCCATTCGTGATACCGCACACTGCAGTACAAAACATTCTTTTTCTCTATGAAATTATAGAGCAAACAGTATCACTAACAATGTCACAAGCCTTAATTTTGCACTTGGATTGTTCAGACACAGTCCGGACAAGAGTATTTTCTCTGATATATGCCACCGTTACATTTCCCGCAAACCCAAGCTAAGCCGGGTGCAGACCTGTTACCCGGAAACCCGGCTGTAGGTTTGAGCGAACGTTGGGCTGCATTCTTTCCCAAAGCTTCCTTAACAGCTGCGGGAAGGTCTCCTGCGGGATAGTGCCCTGTCGCCTGGTTAACTTCCTCATCCAGGGGTTGAGTCATATGAGTTTGGCGGCAAGGAGGTGAAATCCCGAGATTATCCCCCACCAAAATCTTCTGCCCAGGCATGTCAGAAACATATGGAAGGAAGATGTCGAAGAACCACCTCTGGAAAGTACGTGAGTCAAACCAGCCGCTTTTGGTTGCATCATACTGTGCACCATCCGGTCCATCCTTGGTCCAGTTCTCGTAACAGTTCAGGGCCTTGTATATAACGAATGGTGGCAACAAATCACCATCAAGGATACTGCCATCTTCGAATGCTCTCTGACTCTCTCTATTCTCTTCATGCCTCTCGGGGGAGCCGGGGTCATCGGTTACATTTGTCTCATCGTAGTTGGAGATACGCTCTGGGGCAGCATCTTTCAGGACATCTTCCAGGTTGTCAAAGTATTCTTTGATCTGCTCTGCATTAACTTTTGCTCGTGCATTTTTAATGTTTCCGGCAGAACGGAGACTAAGGTTGTTCCGCCTAAGGTTGTTCCGCCTGAACTGGGGAATGCGGCGACCATTCTGATCCAGGTAAGATTTGATAACGATTCGCAAGTCATTCTGTTCAGTGGGTAACCCCATTCAGTTATTTGCCGTAGTGTGGTTGTGATGACGCGTTCTTCCCTGTTGTTCAGAATAGGTGGCCTTCCCACTGACTTACTATGACCGGAGGCGAAGCGTTCGATTCGATTCACGGAGATTGGTGCATAGCATTGTTACAATGACTCTATGCCCTTATGATGAAGGAGCGAACCTCGTTCATATCTAAACTAATTACCTCAGGGGAAACAATTGAAATGACGTCACTTCCGGGAAAACGCTTACGTCATCAATTTGAAATATTCAATATTCAATTTTTCAATAAACTATAACTTCTTAGCAACAAAATGAGCTACCATACGTAGTGATATTCATGTGTAATTTGGCAGTACGAGGGAAGAGACGATAGGAATGAAAGCGTGTCAAATGTGAGCGGTGGGCTTGGTTTGGTCCACTTACCATCTAAACTGCGCTTTCTCCTTTTGAAAGGTGTTTTTGTTGCGTTT
>JAODFY010234010.1:0-10284 GCA_027580055.1 Paracaudina chilensis | reverse complement strand
GTTATCTAGTGATCACCAGTGGGCAGTGATTGCACATGGGCCTCCCCACCCCTCCAATTTAGTGTAAAAGGTACAAAATGCCTCTCATGAGGTGCAATGTTGAGAAATAATTGAAAAGACCTATTCAAGGAACCATAGTGCGTGCATATTAGGTTTAAAACAAAAATTAATTGAAGCAAGTCGACCAGTTACGGCCAGGTTACTTTTAAAAGAACCAAGTTCCTGTGCACCCCTACAGGTATATTCAAGTAATTAAATGGCAACAGAAAGTAGATTCCAAATAGGAGTTTCTGTGTAAACATATAATACTTAAAAGTCAAGGGTCCAAACCATAAGATTCATGTTCCAATTTTTCAAAAACTAACTAGAAGACTCCAAGATGGGATTTCTGGTTGTATGGTGGTCAGTATTGATTGTACAGTCCCTCTAACGTTACCACAAACCTAAACTTACATCCTGCTAATTGCAGAATGAGTTTCCTTCCTGCTTCAAAAGTGTTACTTTTGTAGCAATTTTCAGTTTGCAATATAAAATCTGTACATACATGTACCTGTTGGTGCAGTAATAGTGGTCACCGTCTTTGTGCCTGTTGTCATTGAAAAGTCAATGGGTGAACCCAGTAAACCCAGATTGCAAATCCACATTGCAAAGCCTAAATTACTGGATAATGAAATAATAATTGAGCCCATAATTAAATTATTCATCAAATACTTAAAATGATGATATTTAAACTGCTCAGTTATTCATTTTAGCCAAATTAATCACAGAAGTTCTATGCATGCATATAAGCTAGTGCCTTAGAAAAATACAGATATCATGATGACCAGATATCATGATGACCAGATATCATGATGACCAGATATCATGATGACCAGATATCATGATGACCAGATATCATGACGACCAGATATCATGACGACCAGATATCATGATGACCAGATATCATGACCAGTTTATACCCAGGTACCCGATGGTTATATGGAACTGGGTACCTGCAACTTATTTTTCTACCTGGTGCAAACACTACCACACTGTGTGTTACAAATGGCCATCCACACACACAGTGCATTTAGTTCTGGCAATACATCCAAAGTGCAAACACCCAAGCATGTTATATTTGATCAAGTTATGCTCTAACATGTACTTATAGAACATAGAGTGCATTTGGGCTTATAATTTATCCAGAGTTGTTGTTGATTTATTGCTGAAATATTACACCAACTGACAAGCAGACCTAAATAAGTCTTTGAGCTGCCTTGGCATGTATATGATTGACTGCGGGCTTGTAATCAAAAGATTGTGATAGGATCACGTTATGATCTAAATCCCACAACATTTACAAAATGATGGCACTATAAGAGTAGATGCATTCTAGTATGTATGTGGGTTATCAAATGGCAATGTATCAACGTTAATGCTTGTAATCAAAAGACTGTGATAGGATCATGTTATGATCTAAACCCAGTAATGGTTGGTTTGTCTGAGTGAATTTGGAGCAAATAATTTCTGGAGAAAATCCCACAACCTTTACAAAATGATGGCACTATAAAAGTTGATGTATTCTAGTATGTATGTGGGTTATCAAATGGCAATGTACCAACGTTAATGCATGTACCAATTACCCCACGGCTCAGTACAAGGAAGGAAGTCTACAAAATATGGATGATAATGCTTCTGAGAAAAAATCAACCCTGGAATTACAACACAAACTAATGGAAGCCTCAATATTCCAGACGCTGCAGTGTGGCAGTTTAGATTGCTGTACCTTCCCAATACTGTACATGGAATTACAACACAACAAACTAATGGAAGCCTCAATATGCCAGACGCTGCACTTGACATGTACTACATTATAAGTGCGGGTTATGAATGACAGTGTAACATTGTAATACCTTACAGAAGCTGTATGCCAAATTCAGATGTTTTACTTCATTTAAAATTCATTGTAAATGCTGATAAATGTATGTTGGTTCTTTAACATTGCCAGTATCAGGTTTAGCAGTTTTATGTTCGCGGTGCTGTGCCAGTCCTGGGAACACCTGGTTAACCTGGGCCAGTCCTGTGAACACCTGGTTAACCTGGGCCAGTCCTGTGAACACCTGGTTAACCTGGGCCAGTCCTGCAAACACCTGGTTAACCTGGGCCAGTCCTGTGAACACCTGGTTAACCTGGGCCAGTCCTGCGAACACCTGGTTAACCTGGGCCAGTCCTGGGAACACCTGGTTAACCTGGGCCTGGATGGAGGATATAGACCAATCATAAGATAATGATAACCTCTGCCAGTAATGGCACTTTTAGCCAATATAGCCATTTTAGCCAATCAGAAGCCTCTGTATGTGCATGTCATGCACTCATGGGAATGTATGTGAGTTTTCCATTGAATTTTGTGGTTTTGGACAGACTGTCTAATTAAAAGCATTACAGGTACATTGTTTTTTCTTCATTATGTGACTATTCGTTCACCAAAATATACACCAGAAAAACTGAACCAATCAACTCTGTATTTGATTTTTGGTTATGATGCAGAAAGCCAAGTAACCTATGTGATAATGTAGTTGTGTATTTGTGATGTGATGGCACACTCATAAACATGATATCACAGCAATGACATGTATTAAGTCAATGTTACAGGTAGATTCCCCATGATTACTGTAGTAGATGTGCCTAAATTTTGTCCATGACATGAATATTAATGTGTGACATTGCTGAAAGTAGAGTTCTTAAAATGTAAATATTTCCCAATATTTCTGGTCAGCTTCATACTTTGGTGATTAAAGATGATGAGAGGTACATTGCCACATGGCAGTTAAATTTCATTTCATCAATATTCATGAGTGGGTGGGGCTTAATGCTAAATAACTCAAAATAACTGATAAACACATTTTCAGAAACAATATTGAATTAACTGTCATATTGAGTAGAACTGGTGACCTCTTATTTCATCTTGGACTGACCTGGTGACCACATACTGTATATCACCGTGGGCTGACCTGGTGACTCAATATTGAAACAATAAAACAATATTTAATATTTTGGTTATTTTTTTGTGGAAGATCAACACACAATGTATAAAAACATTTTGACAAAATTTCCCATAGAAGAAAAACACGGTCTAAATTATAAAGAAATACAAAAGGACTCTGTGATGTCATATGCTTCCTCGGGGTCATTTTTCTAATCCACCTTTCAAACATTGATATCTAGAGAATGGAAAATATCTGGAGGCTGATTGCAGGTTCTTGTAGACATTTTTGTTCTTTCATATAAAGCAAAGGTTACTTGTTGGGTTTATTTCTCTTTTAAACATTGGACCATATTTATCCAATTAGATGCCAGTTATTATTAACTTTATAATGGAAAAATGATTGTTTTTCTTTTGCAGACATCCAACAACATGTATGAGTGCGGCAGAAATAATGACTGTGCTTTTCTTTCACACCATGAAGTACAAAGTGAGCGCCCCCAAGGATCCGGCCAACGACCGCTTCATCATGTCCAAGGTATGCCAGTGATGATGCAAGGTTCTCTTCATTATTGAGGATGCGGATTAAGGACCCCCATATCAAGGATGCCAAAAAGGTTTGGCAGTTTCAACGTAGCACAAAGCAAATTACTAAGGGTCCTGTGACCATTTGGTGCAGATGGTTGGGGGGGGGAGGGGTTAGGGAATGTGGATGTGCACCTTTTACTTGGAAATTATTTTCATTTATTGATGCAAAAACTTCGCCCCTGGATCATTGCTTTAGTTACAGTAGTAGGGCCCGTGGATCATTGCTTTAGTTACAGTAGCATGGCCTGTGGATCATTGCTTGAGTTACAGTAGCATGGCCCATGGATCATTGCTTTAGTTACAGTAGCATGGTTTGTGGATCATTGCTTTAGTTACAGTACCATGGCCCATGGATCACTGCTTTAGTTACAGTAGCATGGCCCGTGGATCATTGCTTTAGTTACAGTAGTAGGGCCCATGGATCATTGCTTTAGTTTCAGTAGCATGGGCCATGGATCATTGCTTTAGTTACAGTAGCATGGGCCATGGATCATTGCTTTAGTTACAGTAGTAGGGCCCATTGATCATTGATTTAGTTACAGTAGTAGGGCCCACGGATCATTGCTTCATAAAAAATGTAACCATAATTTTCATGAATGGGCAGGGCTATGTAGCTTGTAAACACAATACATGCATCTCAAGTTGGATTGATGTCATACTTGAAGTATGTTGACCATAAATGAGTACACAGTTCCTTACTATTACTAATTCTCACTGATTGTCATGTATTTATCATATATCAAGCCCCGCCCAAATAAATTAGGGAACTAGGTCAAGAGTCAACAAACAAGTCCATCTTTACAAACTGGAAAAATAATATAAAATAATATATCTGTATGTGTTTACAAGAGATCACGATGTAATGTTACGTTTTTTAACAAAACCTGCGCAAGCCTACAGTAAGTTATATATTGGTACATATACCTTGTACTAATACTGTTTGGAATATAAATAATTATGGTTTTTGGATGGAAAGGAAGTATATTTTTTGTTACACTGGTGGAAGGAGGGGGAGGGGGGTCAGAGTTGTTTATATGATTCCTGTGCTTGTTTGCGAACATTATTCATACACAGCCGGCTGCATGTTATATATATATACTGTGTGGATGTGGGTGATGTCAGTATATGCCAAGCTCCATTGAAATTACGGTTATTATTTATTAGTTGAAATGTTGGTAGCATAGCAGGCCAGGCGGCGTGATTGTGAGCTACTATGAAAGGGATGTAATCGGCTATGATTTATGGTAAAAGAAATGAGAATAAAACTAAAAAAAATATGTATATAGTACCGACAGAAATCAATACTGCCGTAACTATAAATATTGATATATTGTGTAAGCCTATTACATAGCATCAGCACCTCTACTGTGCATATTTGTTTTCTATTTTTAATTTGGATATGTCTTTTGTATTCTTTACAGGGCCATGCTGCCCCCATCCTGTATGCTGCTTGGGCTGAGGCTGGGCTGTTCCCGGTCCAGAACCTTCTCAACCTCAGGAAGATAGACTCTGACCTTGAAGGGCACCCCACTCCTGTGAGTATCGTCATAGTAACGTCCATTGTTTGGACAAAGAAAAATTGTGAATAAACTTCAGACAAAAACAAACATGGTAAATATATGACACAATTGGTCTCCAAAGCAGACTGCCAAGAGAGAATTAGGGAATTGGTCTCCAAGGAAGACTGCCCAGAGAGAATTACCATTTTGATACCAAGCACCGATGCTGAGCTTGTGTCCATTCAACAAGTGCAGTCAGATGCCAAAAGCCCATTTGTCAAAATAGATATCACCAATTTATTACAAAGCAGCTCATATCTGTAACCATGAATTCTATCCTGGAATCTCCTAGTTAACTACCCAGGCAATTGTAATGAATAAAATTAAAAATATAAGATTATGAACTGATTTGTTTTAGTATGAGTTGATTTTACCTGTATGTAAAGGCACCATTTTACAAATGTTCATAGAATTGCTATTGCATGTGATCCAAAGGTACACAAGTAATTTGGCTTGCTGCAAGTACATGCTGACAGCCTTATAATATAGGAAATATACTATTTTATATCCTGTGAATGAATTTAATTCCTGTTTGTAGATACACATGTTATGGGGAGATCCTACAGGACCATAAGTAGTGATGTTAGCATATTATTACTTCTGTTCTGTACCATTAATATCTCCTTGAGCTTGACTGCCGTAAACTCTTCTTTCAACCTTCTATTCACAGAGACTGTCTTTTGTTGATGTGGCCACAGGGTCCCTAGGCCAGGGACTTAGTGTCGCTGCAGGCATGGCCTACACTGGCAAATACCTGGACAAAGCCGAGTAAGTACTGGACTAATCATTATCTATGTAGTAATATTGGAGGCTAATTTCATTTTATTTAACTGATCTATATACAGTATGGCATTTTGGGTTCCAATGCCAGAGGCTCAGGAACCAATGTTGTCCTGTTGGTGTGTGTGTTGGTCTGTGTGTGGGTGTCTGTGTGTTGTGTGTGACACTGCTTGTAATCTAAAATCTCAGAAATGAAAATGGAATGTAGGGTATTTGGGAAACTGATGCAGAGAACCCTACCTTGATTAAATTTTTCTACCCAGTTTCAAACTTGTAAATTTAATTTGACACTTTCCGGGCTTTTGATAGTGCTAATTTAGTGGATTTTTATACCCAAATTAGTATAAATATCTTGTGAATCTTATATATATTGGTATGGTATGTATGTAGGGAACAATTTATCTGGTATTGCATCACAGTTTGTGCTTCAACTGGCTGTATTTGTGATACAAACTAATAAATGTATAGCAGTATTGCTATGCAAATGTTTACAAAACAACTTCAATATCTTCAAAGTGTGATTTTATACTGTTAAAGTTTTACTTTCCTCACATCGAAATATAACGATATTCCTTGTAAAATCATCCTTGAAATTTGCACATTATCGTCAAAAAATGTTTCTGTCAAACAATGTAGACCTAACATTTTGCCTAAGACTCAAACGAACAGTCTATCTTTTGCCAGCTTGCAGATAATTAAATGTTATGGAGAATGTACCAATAGTCACGAAGGATGATACTTGGGTAGTAGTATGAAGATGAACAATGTTCATTTAAGTAGAATCCAGGCAAAAAAAAAACATTTAAAAAGCTATTTAACTGTTTGACTCCAACATTTGGAGCCAAGTGGGTCAACTACTGATTATGTTTAGGTTTCAAGGAGAAGTTAACTAAATTGTTTACTTTTTCAAATATATCACAGTTAAAGTGCAAATACTTTCCTGGCTTAATCAGTACATTTTCTTCAAAATAAAATTGTTTTCATGGCAAACAATGAGCCTAATTGACGCAAAATCTGTCAACCTGTGGACAACCATTAACAAGTGACAACCATTAACAAGTCCTTAGTTTCTTACATTGGTTATACAAATATTATTTAGTGTTTTCTCTTTTCCAGTTTCCTATTTTGCTATTAAGGCAGCAAACACATACACACACTGTGACCATAAGCATGTTTAATACCTCTTAGTGTCTATCACTTCAAAGTGGGGTTGCAAGTAGCAAAACCTACCAAAATGTCAGATTGGCTCAGTTGAACACTTTTCAAACTATGCATATGAATGAACACATCCCCGTTGTAGTATCTTCAAATGCAACAATAAACATCTCAACAAGAATGTTTACTAACATGTTCATTAAATTAGGAATCTTGATTTTTCGGTGTCACCTGAAACTCACATGAATTCGCTACTTGCAACATCAATTTGAGAAAAGGAAATATTGGTATGGTATTATTAATTGAAAATAATACACAAAATTATACTGCTATGCAAAATGTTACAACTGCTGTGCAAAATTAAATTTGAATAGCAGTTTTGTTATGCTATTTACTGACACTAAAATGCTCCCTGGTATGTGTATATATGTAAGAGTGCATCGTCATAGTAACCACTCTAACTACACTCTAATCTCCTATGATCTGTAACTATATTATTAATATATAATTCAGTTTCCTGTGGGCCTAACATAGTCTAACGTTAGGCCTATACAGTTAGGCAGTAGGCCTACATAGGGTAATTTTAATGCTAGCCTTGGGCTTGGCTAGAATGTTAGTTTTTAATATAAATTTATGGGACAAACTTATGATATTTTAATTGTTATAATTCTATTTGAATAGCTTCTTTTGTTTTCTCTGTTACTGTGTTAGCTTGTTATTTTAACTTTCAAATATTTGCTTCGTTACTAACGTAATTATCTTAAACTTACAACGCTCGCGCGTGTGCGTGTATTGGTGCACTGCACTGTATATTATTTCTTAGTCTGTGACTTAATAGAGCATATCGCTGTATTGCATCACAGAGGGTTTCCCGTTTGTTTTGGATGCGCGTGCATAGGAATAATTTGTTTTAAAATTTGTGTGTGGGGTTTTGTTCCTAATAATTTAAAAGCAGACCAGTCTTGGAATTTGGAGGAAACGGACGTCCGTTGGGTATGGGTTGGAAATTTGCTGCGCGTGTCTGTTGGGTATGTGTTGGAAATTTGCTGTGCGTGCATGGGAACAGTAGGTAGATTAAAAGATAAGTATGACTGGGTTAAATGTTAAGTGATATGTTTAAAACATTATTAAGATATAATTACATTATTAAGATGTATTATGTAAGGGAGGGCTTAGGGTATTAAATTAATCGTTTGTTCAAATTTCTTACTCTCCATGTTTTTCTTGAAACTCACCTCTTGGATCATCACATTCAGAGGTGGGCAGTCGGTCAATAATATTTAAAAGAACCCCTAAACATTACATAGATAAACTTTTTTCTTCCAGCTATCGGACATACTGTCTCCTTGGCGATGGAGAGAGTGCTGAGGGCAGTGTCTGGGAGGCCATGTCATTTGCCAGTTACTACAAGCTGGACAATCTGGTAGCCATCTTTGATGTGAACAGACTTGGCCAGAGTCAGCCCACTGCTCTCCAACATGACATGGACACATACCGTCTGCGCTGTGAGGCTTTTGGGTAAGATGAGCACCCTGCCTGTGTGGGCTATTAAAAAATGTCACCCTTACATTAAAAATATACACCCACCATAAAAACCACCCCCGTCCCAACCACCCTCTCCAGCAACCCTCCCCAGCCACCCTCCCCAGCCACCCTCCACCACCAGTTCAATAGTCTCAAATTGGAATACTGGGAAATACCATAACCTTTGGTAAAGCTGTCAGTAGATTTTACAACGTACTATTAAGGCATTGGTTTGCAGTTGTGTAGGCCTAGTTTTTAAAATTTACTGATATTATTTCAGGAACATAATATAATATCTTATCCCAAAATAGTGTGTGTATCCTGTCATGGAAAGAATGGATTATACCATGGAATTGCCCCCAAAATATTATCTAGCTGAAAATGCAGAATTTGTTTAAACTATACTTCATGGAATTCAGGTTGAGCGAATGAATTATTCAACATTGTGAGTGTACAATTGTACATCAGCAAGATACTTAATGTGTATACCCTAGGCATACATACTTGTGCACTGTACAGCTGTCTTGTAACTGAATTCTGTGTAGGGCAAAAAGAGATTTTGCGAACATCACAGCAAAATTTGTGCATATGTGTTAAGTGAATTAATCGATAATTGATAGCACTACTTGTTCCTATCCTGATTTTCATCCTCTGGCAGAAAGTAGACGGGTCGACACAATCACAATTCATCGACTCGGATCCAAATCTACTAATATATTTCATTGTTTAAATATTTGTTATTTTGTCAAGGTTCAACACCTATGTGGTTGATGGTCACAGTGTGGAGGACTTGTGCAAAGCCTTGCACGATGCCAGCACTGTCAAGGATAAACCAACCTGTATACTGGCCAAGACATTCAAGGGGAGCGGAGCAACAGGTAGGCCCATCTCTCAAAGATTATTAAGAAAAAAAAAAGTTTTTGGATGCGATTTTGCATTTGGGATGTCACATGTTGCCAGATTCTTAAATTGAAAATGTGAACTGGATTCATTTTTCACTTCAATAAAAAGGTTTGGAAAATGTAACAAGTAAAATTATAAAGGCATTGACTTCAGATCAGGGTTAAAGATGGAACATATAGGCCTAACAATTTAATGTTATTTTTAATTTCGATCTGGGTACCTTGAAGAGGCTGAAAGAAGAATGGGTAGAGCAGCCTAGAACCAGGCCTACAAAATCCAGGGTATCACGGTGCCGGCATTTGCAGGAGAAAAATGATGGCAGAAAACAATTCTCATAAGTGTTTGATTCTTTGAGGAAGTCTCAGAGAATCTGTGCAGTCTTGCCAGCGTGTGTGTGTGTGTATGTGATGCTTCTGCTTGTAAACTCGATGATAAGTCGTCCATGCCTGGGCAGATCAAGTTCATACTTAGTATGTGTGTTCCCCATAATGGATACATGGTCCTATGGTTTTTGGGGGACAGGTCAACTGAGGTCAACAAGTCCACAATGCTTGGTCTTATCAAGCAAGCACAATCTGGTGTGTATGTTTCTTATAATGAGTTCAAGAACCCTATTGATTTTGGTGGAGGTCTGAGCTAAATGTGGGCCAAAAATATAACTTTTTGGTTCCGATGCCGAAGGCAACATCGGAACCTATGCAGAAGGCAACATCGGAACCTATGCAGTCTAGTCGGCGTGTGTATGTGCGTATGTGTGTGACACCTGAGCTTGTTACCACGATAACTCAAGAACAAAATGGTGGATTGCTACCA
>JAODFY010233999.1:0-10285 GCA_027580055.1 Paracaudina chilensis | reverse complement strand
TTTATCAATGTCTCTCTGGAGCTCTCTAGTGTCATGATCACTCTTTATTTGCCTATACAAAATACAGTCATCCGCTAGAAGATGGATTTCTGAGGATAAAGTGTCTGTGATATCATTAAGGTAGATAAGGAAGAGTAGTGGTCCTAATACCGTACCTTAAGTTATGTTTATCTATATGCTTTTATCATGTGGGACAAGTTCAATAATTTCATGAACACTGTCTTAATGAATACAGCAAAAGCATGTTGATAAAACGCTGCCCCAACCTATAGTGTTTCATACAATGTTTTTTTTTCAGATAATCAAAAACGTGAACTATTAATCTGCCAAAAGCCAATTCAGCAACCATGCATGAATCACATAGCTATGGTGTCCTGGTCATTGTTGTTACCCAGGCAAGTGTTAATCAATACAATTAAGCATTTTAGAACTTGGAACATGAAATGACCTTGTTTGAGTTGTTTTCCTGACTGGGTGGCATAATTATACATCTTAATTTCCTTGATTGATACATATGCTTTAATTTAAAACCTAGGACCCCAAAAAAGTACCTGAACTTATTGAAACCACATTTACAATACTGAAAAGTAGCAGCCTAGTCAGAAATGTTGGCAGGGATATGTTCCTGGTCTAACTTTAAGTTGCCCCTCCCTCCCCTTTCCCCCATGAAAATTTTAAACCAAAAAAAAATAAGAACAAGAAAAATCTGAGAAACCATCTATGATTTTTCTTTGCCAAGTGGTCATTGCAAGACTCAATATATTGTGTACTGTGATGGGTATTGGAAGTATTTTGACCCTAATAAGCCCCTGCAATGACCCACCACACTTTATATTTGTACACATGCTGTTGTACTACAAGTGAAATAATGTGTGCCTAGCACAGTACTGCTATTTACTGGGAGATGGTGGTGTGGGAAGGGGGTCCTGCTTTATGGTTAGTGCAGTATTATGTTTTAATAACATGGGCCATATGGTATGTTTACTGGTTGTGATTGTTTGGAATTAACAAACAAGGGATCACTTAGGGGGAGGGGCATGTATGGAGATGTGACCATGTAGTTGAAACCAGGGGGTTATGGCAACAGAGGGCACATGACACTTTTTCATGTTTTGGATAGTAGGGAGGTCAGGTAGCCCTGAAGTACCTAGTAGGCTCTAGGCACAGGGCATCTTGGATGAAACAGCTCTGTCTGTGCCCCACAAGTTCTGCCGTCCAAAACATATGGATGAACGGAAGAACATGATTGATGGATGTAGGTTTATCAACTATATTCCACTTTAATCCCCGGTTAATCTGGAGGAGACCGGTTTGCCTGTGATCGATCACAGCCATTATCATCATATTTCAGATTTCTAATCCGGCTTCCATGCAGGGTGCATCCTTTTATCTTTGTATTTGCTATTGTCTGAAAGCAAATGCTTCAATGATATTCTGGAGCAAACATTTCCTTTTTGCCATAGCTTTCCTTCCTTAATTCAGTGCTTTTAAAAAAAAAGATTAAAGAAAATGAAAGTTGAACACTAGTAGAAGGAAATGAACTTGATATGGGGTTTAGGTTACAGACTCATCTTATGCAATCAAAAGAAAATTAGGTCTAACTTCCTGTGAACAAAAGGGAATTCTAAGTGACCCCCATAACTGAACGACCCTTACCCTGGATACCGGCTGGGATATACAGCATGATAGGCAGGCAGTATCATAACCATTGTTCAAACATCAGAGGGCCTTTTGTTTGTATTGAATTCTTCTTCTTAGGACCCGAATTTCCTTTGTTAATATCCTCGGACCAACTGCAAAACTAGTCCACACACACAAACGCATACACACACATTGCCTAGGTGTCAGTCACTGCCTGATTTACCTGTTTGTAATTCCCCAATAAGAATGTGACATTTAATATATTGGAGGTAATGTAAAAATGTCTTTTATTTCATCAGCCTTTAGGCAACACAGGTCTATTTAACACACATGTAACACACATGGTAATCATCATGTTAACAAGCCTATTACAAACATCATGTTGATTATTAATTTGATTAATAATATTACTATAACTTATAAATTGATATTAATATGAACTGATGTGTATGTAGGTATAGTTAACAGGGAAAAAATATTGGATTTCATAAAAAAAAAAATGTCAATTAGACCACCAATCGCATCAAAATCATTTTACGTGTGAATAAAATAAAAAATAAAAAAAACACCCCTCCCTGTTTTTTATCATACAAAAATTTCCTGTAACCCCCCAAAAAATTTCAATTGCCCCACCAAGTCTGGCACAGCCAGTGCATATCCATAGAGCAAAAAACACAAAATGTTACATTGAGTTCCTGAAGGGTGTTTTTTTTTTTGGCAATCGGCCATTTCCTAAATTTTCTTCTTTTGCTTAACATCTTCCTTCCTGGAACAATTAAATATCTCATCATGTCCCCAAAAAATATTATTCTATGCAGATAATTTAGCTGGCCATTATGGGCAGGAGCAACAGCTAGGTATTGATATATCTTGTATTTCTGAAAATACACCAGAAAATTGGATATTTGACATTTTTCACCATTAACCAGAAATAACATGATAGATGCCCACTGCCTTTTAATTAAAGCCTGCAGTACTTTATTTGGCTATGTTTTATATTTTTTTTATTCCAATGTCACCAAAGGGTGTAATATCCTGGGCCCACCATAGGTGCTCAAGTTGGCTAGCAGTGTATCATCAAGCTTTACGAGGACCAACAACAGAGAATAAAGTAATAAACCCATCTGGAAATATCTGGTCATTTCTAAAATTTTCTGTAAAAAAAAAAAAAAAAAATATTCTGGTGATGCTGTAGTATTTCCCGCTGTGAAACGCTGTTTAACATGTTTGATCTTACTTCTTACTTGGCGGGTAGTTTCCCCCAAACTGGACACTGCTGGGATTGCTGTTGTATACAAATATTAATATACATCGGGTACCTGCACGAAAATTCACAAAACTGTTGTGCGATATTTGTTCCCTCTTCTTGTCCCACAAGCTGAACAATTCTGCCAACTTTGCTGTATTCATATAGTGCTTGGGAGTGGTCATTTTTACCCCCATGAATTTGTGTGATACGTACACTAATTTCCATGAAAATTTTGAAAATATTTCCCAAACTTTTTTAAATCTTTGAACGAGTAATTTCCCCCTGACTGGTCACAAAGGTGGGGGCTGTGCCTCCCCCCTTCTGCACACCACTGGAGACATGTTTACCAGTTTTGTTTGGTGGAAATTATAAACATAAACCTACATCAAATATGCTTTGAAACCACAACATTCTACAACCTGTCACTAATTGTAGTTCCTGAAGGATGCATTTGTGGACAGCCCTTTCCTTAATGATCTTTATATTGACAATGTTTCCCTTCTTCAAAGAAATATCTCATCTTGGCACAACATTATTCTAAAGACATACAGTTTAGTTGCCATTTATAGCCAACCAATAACTATTTTAACTTCCTATTTGCCCACTGGATTGTGGGTGGGGCGCCAATGTGCACGGGCCGGCTAAACATGATGCACCCACATATTGATATTGAGGTATACTAGAATGTTACTCTAAATGCTGAGATTTTTATTTCATGGTAATGTGTGTAATGGGTGAACTATTTAGTAGACCCCCCACAAAATTTGGATTGTTGTAATAGACATACTGTGAGCACTGCCTTGCCCTAGCCTGTTGGAATATCCTCTAGGGGACTGTGATGTGGCATGTCAGTCTTACATGTTCGAACTGTACATACTTGTGGGCAGTTTGACAACGTTATCATTGCCCAGGGGTTATTCCTGCACTTCAATCTTGATATAGCAGCACTATACAAATGTTTAAATATATATGGTCATTTTTATGAAAGCCAGCCATATATATATATAATAATTCCAGAAAGCTATTTCTGCTAGAACTTGACATGGTTAGCTCCCAATTATAAGTCTATTTCTGAAAGGGTCTTTAGTTCAATTAATCCTTTCCTTGTAGGTCAATAAACTGACCCACTGAAACAACGTTCTGGGACTCTTGTACCATGAAAAACAAGACATTATTTAGTTGCCGTTTGATATCTTATGGACTACATGCATTCTGCCGAAACAAATATATATCCCAACCTGATATCCATTACTTCTGTTAACTTTCTTGGAAATGTGGCAAGCACTGCTCTATTAACTGCATGGGAGAAGAACCACTGGGGTTGATCATTAAGAGGGGGCAGGGGTGCACAATGTTTTAGCAGGAGGTGGGGATCAGCAAATATTAAGTTGTTGGGGAAGGGGCATAGGGAGGTGGCACATACCATTTGGAAATAATTCATACATACAATATATAATAATGAACAGGCAGTGCTCCAAAGTCGCGGTTAAAGGTTTGCAAGAGGGTGGCATTTGTCAGCCAGATATTTTTCTTCACAACATTTCATAGACTCTTTGCATTTGGGCAGTGCCATTACCACTATTCTAAATATGAACAAATGGATGACAGGAGGTGGGGGGGGGGGCACATCATCTTGACAGGGTGTTATTCATATACATACAATATCCAATAACGGCCGGGGGGATTGTGGTTGCATGGGTAGGGGTTGTCCTTCAGAAGTAAAATGTATCCAAATGCCTTATGTCACTACCCAAAACTCTGAATTTGCCCACACAGGCATTGGGTTGTCTAATGTTTTGTTCTAATACTGGCACTGTTAATGGTATAGTTAGACTCTGCCATGTCTGCATCTCAATTGTGTACAATAATATGGTAGTATTACAAGGGGGAGGGGGCTGGGGGAATTTCCCCTCACTGTTGGTGTTTTAAGATTATGAACTCAATATCTAATATGTGACATAACTCCAGTTCAGAATATCTTAACCAGAAATATGCCACTGTGGGGAGTTACCCACTCCAAGGTCATAACGGCCAACTATTTCCTGGCACACATTGTTTCCTTAAGGGTTCCGTTGGCATACTTGAAACAATTTGCGGTTTTGATATTAAATATCAGTTCTTGTCCCACGGTGCCTGCATGTCTTTGGGATTAACCGGATATCTCCAACTTTACAAAACAAAAATCGGTGTCATCTCCAAAAATCAGTGGGAGCATTCTCACCATGTGTGTGGGGGGTATGCCCCCTATATATGCCCCAAGGATTTTGACCCCATGTAACATGATGTTGGTATTTTTGTTTTGAATATTTGTGCTGCAATATATTCTCTAAATAGTGTGATTTTTAAACACTCCAACATCCTGCCTACAGTTCAACAGCACATTTGAAAATTCATCAGTGCTGTCACCAAGGGGGGGGGGGGGGGGTAATGTGGGTGCCTTCCACCAATCTGGTGATACCACTGCATAAATTGTAACATGCATTTAGAAGGAAATTCATGGAATCTACACTTACATCTGACTGTTTTGTCCAAATAAATTCTGATCATACCTTAAATCAAAGCATTTCAGCCAGCTGGTGGAGGCACAAGAGGAATAATTCCGGCAGTATTTTTCATTTCAGTTTAGTTATCCATGAACCCATAAAGAACGTTGAACTGGAACTGAAATTCAAGTAAAGTTTACAGGAACTCGTTGATGCCAGCTAGGTATCAAGACTTCCCCTATCACTTCCGATAAGACTCTTGTTTTACAATCAACTGTCAGTTAAGGTCATCTATCCTGCCCCCCCCCCTCTCCTCCACTCCCAGAAAGACAAAAATATAAAAACATTGAAACTACAATGAATAGGGAACTACTAATTATAACTACATTGACTAGGGAAAGTTGGTGTGGTACAGGTACTCCCAATTAACTCTCAGAATTTTGGTCATGTATAGTACACCAAATCCATTCATTTTATTCCTGAATGCTGTTTAATTTAAAAAAAAAAAAAAATCTATTCCTAATGTAGGCAGAGGCACAAATTCTGAATGCAGGCAAAGGCATATGCTACCTAATGCAGGCAGAGACATAATGCCTAATGCAGGCAGAGACATAATGCCTAATGCAGGCAGAGGCAAATGGGGGACATGCTACTCCCCCACCCCAAAGCTGTATCAAAAATATAAAGTTCTTTAACGAACTATAGGACATTTGCATATAACAACCCTTCATTAAACACAAATGTCATGAGGCCCCCAATCAGCCAGCCTGGATCTGGGGTGCATACTATAACAGTCCCTCCATCACTAATTATTATGGATGATTTTTACCTTCACTTAAAAAAAGAAATGGAAAAAATGGTCTCCATCACCACCATAAAATGGATACACACTAGCTCTGGTAATTGGCATCATTTGAATTTTCTGCACAGTGACCTGGGATAAACACACAAAAAAAATGTGGCCGTTGGAAACCTTAGTTTGACCCCACAACCCCATATTGTTTACCCCTTCTTGATTAATAAGTGGTTACAAAATTCATTTTGTAACCACTTATTATGAGAAAAACAAACCCCCATTTTTGGTCACTTCATTTACCTCACCTCTCACCCATATTAAATTAAGTCACATACTCATTATTCTTCATTCATAATTTGTAGAAAAAACACACACAAAATAAAGAAGAAAAATACAACTGGGGACGGAAACGGATATTGAGGATGAGCGTAATATAGCCCCTGACTTGGAATTACTTCCACCTTAATGAGAGAAACAGATCCAGCCTTCTGTTGCATAACTGCATCAAACATTACTAGCGTAGAGCCATTTCCTAGAAATATCAATTACTTCTAATTATGGGTCATATTTTAAAATTATATGTCGGTACTCTTATGGGCAATACAGTTGTCAGGGAGTCTTTTTACTGTGGCCCCTTCTTACTGTGGCCCCTTCTTACTGTGGCCCCTTCTTACTGTGGCCCCTTCTTACTATGGCCCCTTCTTACTGTGGCTCCTTATTAGATGAGTGTGGCAGCACCTCTAATTGTGGTTCATCTTCAGTCTGTTTTCCATTTAATTAACACATAACACTGATCAATGAATCAAGCAACAACACACGTCTTAAACAATGGAGTGATGACGGTAGGACGGAGTGATGACGGATCCTATATGCTCTTAGTGTAGCTAACAATCAATGTCATCACAAAATCTGTAACTGTGTACAAATTATGGGGCCATTCTCAAACATGGGTGACATGACCCCCCCCCCTAGAATCAGTGCAGACACTACAATCTCCCCTGCCTTTACATGACACCCCACTAGAATCAGTGCCTACACTACATTCTCACCTGCCTTTACATTTTCCCCCTGGTCATTCACTGGTCATTGCCCTGTATTGGTGTTAACGTTGTATCATTTACATATACAAGTGGCACTATACTATTCCCAACATGTGAACATAACCACATTGTATGTTTAACTGTACCAATAGGATGTTCTGCTTTCCGTCCTTGGCCATGTACATGTCATTAGATATTACAGCCTAGTCCAGAATGGTAGATCCATCAGAAGACAGACCGAGGATGTTCCAAGGTTGTGGGGGGGGGGATCATTTGACAGCATTTTTTAAGTAGGAGGGAAGGGGGAAGGGAGTATCACAGCATTTATTACAAAATGTTATCTTTTTATTAATTCGGGGACACAAACATTTTCTTGGGGTTATGTGACAATAAGTACTTAAGTTTATTTGGTGATGGGGTTGGGCTACAATGCCTCTGTCGCCAACTGAGAATTGCAAGGGAAGGTTTGAGTGCCACCACAGAACTGGATGAGCCTGGATGCCAGTTATACAGTTTCAGCAGATTGGCCGTGCTTGGGGCTAGAGAGTCATGGCCCTGTGTGCAATCTTTGCCGACCTACTGCACAGAATAAATACAGTAATGAGTCTGGAGATATTTTGTTGTTCTTGGAAAGGCATATTTTCATGTTTTTCATGTCTTTCCAGACACATCATAGTAATTCCAGAGGCATTTTTTTTAATCCTTTTCAAAAGTAGAAAAAGTTTTTTTTTTAAACATTTTGTCCCCCTTCCTTCCCAAGCATATTTGTATAAAGGCAACCTCCCTAAAACCCACCTACATTAGTAAGAATAATAACATGTCTTTTTAAATTTAAAGGGCAGTAAATGATCGGGTGTGACAGCGCTACACGGTTTATTTCAGGTGGTGAGCTTGCAGTCATGCAGGAATTCTCTGGGGACGTGAATTGTATGTCACCTGTGTGGGGGAGCGGTCCCCCAAATGTACTCGATAACATAGAATGTGCAGCGGAAATTGGAGAAATGCTTCATCACACACCTTTGTAACATTATCACTCAAATGAATAAAGCCTAAGCCTTATCCCCTACTTGACTACATGTCTCTTGAGTCTTTATTGTAAACTGCATGTGACTTTCATTATCATTGTTAAATTAATAAAACTATACATAGGCGTAGGAAGCTTAGCAGACCTGACACCATCTAAGTGAAGTACCACCATGTGTAGGCAGGTAGCTTAGTAAAATCACTCTGAAGAAGGAAAACAGTCCCCTACTTGCCTGCCCCAGCTGAACATTTTTTGGTATTGTCAAGAGATGCATACCTGCATGAAAAAAAGAATCCCCCAGGAGAATTCAAGCCAACCTGTGCCCCCCCCCCCTCAATTAATCTAGTCTAGTGGCCATGTGTTAGCTGTTGAGCAGATCATACATATATGTTAGTGACCTCTGGGTCAAATGGGTAGACAAGTTTACCATAGCAACACTTACGACATGCTATCTCTGGAGGGGTATTTGTTTGGCTACCAAGGTTTTCACACAACCTTCAATAAACTGAATGTTCTACATTCCTCTATATTTAGATCAATTTGGGTAATAGGGATAAGAATATATTGGTGTAATGGCCTCCAATGCTAATACTGGTATATACAATATATATATAATGTTATTTTGGTGCAATAGTGCCAAAGTGTTGGTGTTAACTGCATTTTTGACACCCCCCCCCCCACTTTCTAAAAGGCAAATCCTGCCCATATGTCATATTTATTTGAAACAAAATAAATTTGGTGAATGGTCAAAGCCTGTTCATAACAACAAACAATTAATCTAAACTGGCCAAGCCATTTCCAAGCAATTCAGGGAGGGAGTTGTTTACCTTTAACTTATTTTTTTCCCAAGAGTTTGAACGTGACAAACATTTGATCACATTCACAATCTTATGACGTTCACAGACAGACTATCGGATGAAGGTCACATGGTGGTTTTCATGACATCACATATTTCCGACTGACTGTGTAAGTAACACCATATCACTGCACCAATTTATGGCTGACTTCCTATTCATTTGTACATTATTACAACACAATTCACTGGTGACTACAGTATGAGATCAATGTGGGGGAGGGGGCATAGTCATGAGATGAATCTGGCTCTCATGTGACATTTTCAACAATTCCAACCTAACTATGACACATATCTTTTTTTCTGGTCCTGTACCTCACCCCTCCCCCTCACAATATGTCATAGAAATAAAATAATCAGATGAAGCTAAATACAAATCTCTTTAAAGGATAAACCCAATTCATATCATTATTTTTCTTTTACTGTTTATAACTAATGTGTTCTTTATATTTCTATAGCCTTTGTAGTAATATTTTATATCATTATAGAAAACGTAAATAGTGTTTGTCACATGAGGCACCCACAAATCGGAAAGTACATGGAGTTTGATTGGTTATTACCAATCATTGCATCACCAAAACATAACAATTTTAATAGTTGTTTTAAAAAGCTTAAATATATGAATATAATTAATTTCTGAATAAATGAGGTATTGTGTCCAAAGGCGTTAAGACCAACAGATGAGAGGGGCCAACAGATTTGCGGGGCAACATCTGCATAAGGGCATCAAATGCAAGATGAATATATGAAAGGAAAATATCTAGTTTACAGTGGTGGAGCTAGGGGTATTGTTCAGGGAGGGCGAGAATGTTCTGTAGGGCGCATTTTGTACTATCTAAGCTGAGCGCCACCATAGGTTGGCACGTAGCGTACCTGAATTTTTTGGCTTCACATAACTCCTACATCGCCGGAAATGACCTGAAATGATCTGAAAAATTGAAATAAAAACTTTCAATTCTGGAGGGTGAACTAATAATTTGGTCTCAAAAGTCTGAAAACGGTCTATTGTTGGTAAATTTAACTAGTTTTATGCTAGATTTACCAAAATTGGCCACCGCTACTGGCCACCGCGCATGGCGTATCATGTTTATAAACATTTTCGTACAGCATGGAGTTGAGGAGTTCCGATAATTTAAAGCAAAACATCAAGAAATATTGATAATTGCGAATGTAAATTAACAGTGGTAAAAGCTGAAAAG
>JAODFY010233988.1:0-10285 GCA_027580055.1 Paracaudina chilensis | reverse complement strand
CCACACAGTAATAATTGAGATGGCACTGCAGGCCCCTAGGGACATTTAAAGAAAAACGTTGGCACCTATGTATGTAACATAAAACCAGAAAACTAAATTTTAGACTAATCACACTATGGAAAGTAAGATACAATACAATATCATACCCTTTGGGTAGTGAATTGGTAAAGAATTCCAAAAATGTAGCAATGACATATTTAAGGTCAAAAGGTCATCACAGTTTACCTTATCCCTACATCTAACATAAGCACCCAATATCCTATCCAGAAACAAAAAATATCATCAAAAATTGATATCATGAACGCAGAGTTTTGATATGAGCTTTCAAATCAGGGCCCTCACATATGTAGCAGAAGTAGCCATTATCCCCTTAGATGATCAGCTTCGATTTGTTGTGTGTATTATATTTATATGATTTGCAATTCATTGAGATTACCCAATAACCAGTAAGTTCGATTATAAACTATATAGTTTGAGTGAGGATGACTTCCCCTAAAATGATTGGGATGAATGCTTCGCTCTGTTCTTCTTATTTCATCACAAATGTTATTAACTGATATATTTGATGATTGTTCATGATAGTATACCAGTTTATGTATAGTATATACCCTAAAGTCAACACTGGGCATTATACAGTGGGTATAGATAAATTGCTGTTACAATATTGCAAAATTGATAGTAGAAACATAAACAAACACAATAAGATTTGTTTAAGACTATCCTATTGGGTGTGTTGTGAATATGGAGATTTATATAGTGGGAGTACCTCGAGCCGATCGGTATCTTGAGTCGATCAGCGTGTACAAAATCAATGGTAGTAAAGCGAGAAGGCAAGCTATGTTTTAAACGTAAACATCACATTCAATATGCGTCATTACAAGGTATTTGTTCTGACTATCTTTCCTTCATTAATTAAGAATTGCCCTACGTATATTTATAGCCAAAAGAAATGAGAAATGCTTCGGTCCATTCTCAAAATAAATGTTTGCTTCTAAAAGGCATTCTGATATGATACATTGTGAGAAAGTTTGAATACAGCATATTCGATGTCATATAGTGATCGACTCAAAGGAACATTCCCTTCCAAAAGACTGTCAGGTAAAGAAAGAGGAAACACAACCAAGTTTCACCAATTTTACTCAAGGTTTTCTTTAGCGATTGAAATGTCTGTTATTATTGATAGTGGTACCACCAGTGTGCTATATCCACAGTGAATATGTGTATCACATTCACTGAGAATAACAGGGAACTGTAATAATTTTACCTTGAAGTGCATGAGAGAGAGCTCTGTCTTGCCGTCCTCTGCCTGACGATACTGGTTCGCTTGACTTCTATGGCCTGTTAACCACTGTTGAAGAACAAAAGCATTGTCAGACACACATCAAATTTCCCTGATGAGTATTTTGGGGATGATTTCTTTAAGAGCTTAGGCTGAATATATTGATATGGTTATTGTGTTAGGCAAGCACTTACTGGATTGGTGAGAATGCAAACCACATCCAAGAATGTTTGAACCTTTACGTAGAAGCGATTTAACATCATTTTTTCTTTGAAAATGAGATATATGATAAGATAAACAATAAGTTAAGGCGACCAAATTTTGTTACTGAAAATCTCGGACAATGTTGAACCAAGTGACATGTTGTTGGTGGTGGGGGTGATTTTCAATCTCTGTGATTGTTTCGGCTTGGGATTTATTAGCCTTACAACATAACTTTGAACAATGTTGATGTGTAACCATTAACATTAGGATCATAGCTTAGGCCTAGTCTAGTACAGTATACCCTCTACAAACTAGATTTTTACAACATTGTAGTTAATATTTTGGGATATTGTATATAATTGCAAGACATTTTGCCAAATCAAGGACAATTTGGGGGACATGGCACATTGGAACTGTCCTCGTAAATCGGGGATGTCTGGTCACTATGCTTACACTAAGTAGTATTTGAAACAGGTTTTTAGGACAGCATAACATCATCACATCTATAAACAACAGATATTTTCAACACTGCAGGGTAGCCACAATGAATATGTCACAAATTCAATTATGAATGGCTCAAATTTTCTGACAGTTGATTCACAAACCTTGGGGTTGCCATGGTTTCTGACATCCATCTGAGCAAAGGAACACACATCACCAACTCCGATGACTTCCACAGTGAAGTTGCGGTAGAAGTCGACAATATCCAATGCCCGAGGACGTAACTGGAATATCAGTATGAGCGGCGTGACGATTGGACTCAGTAGTTCCTCAATCAGATGTGTCTGTATGAGTAAGCAGCAAAGATAATAATTATTAAAATTTGATAAAACAATTTGTGTATGAAATTTTTGGAGTGATCTTTAGTGGTATTTCAAAGATACTACCATGCAGAGTTTATTTTAAAATTTGTCAGAAAACCATGTAAAATTCGTCTAGCTAAAGTTGCTATCTGGATATATGTAAATGTCAAAATCTCATGCTGTTTTATCAGGATCTCATGCCATGTATTATCAAAATCAAAATGACATGTATTATCAAAATCAAAATGCTATGTATTATCAACATGACATGTATTATCACAAACAAAATGACATGTATTATCAAAATCAAAATGACATGTATTATCAAAATCAAAATGCTATGTATTATTTAATTGAAAATTTACCATCTTTTGCATATAATTTTGTCACCAGACAAAACTTTGAAAACATGTTACTTAGCTGAAATTATTGCTATGTTAGGCTAGGCTATATGTTAGGCTTAGTAGCCTAGTTTTATCAGACAACAAAAACACATTTTGAAGTATTTCTTTTGTGTTGATTTCCTGCTACATAGATCATCCATCTTATGCATGTAATTAGTCACCAAACATAACTTTGAAAATGTGTTACTTAGCTGAAATTATTCCTATGTTAGGCTAGGCTATGTGTTAGGCTTAGTAGCCTAGTTTTATCAGACAACAAAAAACATATTTTGAAGAAGCATTTCTTTTGTTGATTTATTGCTACATAGAGCATCTTGGTATATGTTTCAGGTATTTTGTTGGCTCCTATCTATTCAAAGTCAAACAACTCTCGCTCGGAGTCAACTAGAAATTGGCTAGATTGGTTAGCTCATTTGCTGTTATACAAAAGTGAATTTCACAGCTAGACCTTCCCATGTAATTTGTGCTTGGTCGAAGCCCGGCCCATACATGACAGCAAATGAGCTGACCAGTCTAGTAGATTTCCAGCAAACTCAGGGGGAGAGTTGTTGGTCTTGAATCCCAGTTCTACTTTAGGCTTAAAACCAAAACCATAAACAACAAAGCCTACATGGAGAATAATCAGGAATCAACTCACAATCTTGTACTGGAAGAGCTGTGAGAACTCTGTGCGGACTTTGGTCGTGTGGGCCTGGCCCTTCCAGGCATCTGGAATGTAGTGGATCTGGGCCAGGATACTCTGCATCAGGACTTCTGGACACCAAATTAGGTTCTTCAAGAGTGAAAAAAATGTTTTTAAACAAGAGCCCAAAGGCACTATGATTCCTTGCTTAGGGGTATATGACAATGATTATTATATGCATAATGTTTATAAGTTTGGGCGCAAATGGTACAAATAATTGTGGGCCCTAATAATCCAAATAATCAAGGGCAATCCATGGAGCTGTATATCTCATCGCCACTTTACCTCATGTGACCATTGGTGACCTCCATATGAGCTTCAAAATTTTCGGCACAAAATGTTAACTATATGTACCAAGTCGCACCTTGGCAATGGGAGTTGCAGTTTAAATATTTGGGGTTTTTGGACCATAACTGACCTTCGGTGAACTTTGCAGGCACCAAAAACAATAGGGCACCGCTTCTCACCATGGCGGATCTAAAGGCCAAGTATGGCTTCTATGCACCTCTCCCATATAGAGTTAGAGTGGTCCCAAGCTCAGGCATCACAGACAGACACACACATGCACACACACATACACACGCCAACCTGACTACATAGGTTCCTTTTGCTATCGCAAGGAACCCAAAATTGTTAAACATTTGAAATTGAGTTTGGAACTTCTGAAACATTCACCAAAGCTTTCCAACATCAAAGGAGAGGTTATCCCCACTGGAATGTGGCTTTTGACGAGGGGTCAATTTTAACAAAAACAGTTTTTTTTAGAGTATGATCTTTCTGGAAGATATAAAGGAAGCTTGGTAAAATGTCTTGAATTACTTGAAAGTACATTTAAATAAATGTTTGGTGATGGCGAAAGGTCCAACAAAAACAATTTTACATTCCAACATTTTAACAAAATTGCAGTGATGCTCCAATGGAACTTTATCATAAGGACACTCACCTCATCGGGAATTAATGTTCTACATATCGTCACAGCAACACCTTTTGGGCAGAAATGAAATAAGAAGGTTGAAACATGTTCACAGAAATGTTCTTTTCTACATATAACTCAATAATACGATAGAAAAAGAAAAATATTGCATTGGTAACAGTACCATGAACTGATTAAGGAATCTAAAAGCACAAATGGTTCTGGGGGGCTACTTTTTTGGGGGGGTCCAACAAATTTGTTGAACTGGGATATTACCTTTCATGGCACCGGCAAATTTGGGGTTATATGAGGTCATCAGGAAAAATTAAAGCATCTTCATTTTTAATCCTATATCTTCCTACCATTACCTAACGTGTTGTAGAAGATATTCTAGGCTCAAGAAAACCTCTGTCAGTTTCATGACCTCCAAATTCACAAATTTTGGCCAAAATTTACCTAAAAAAAGAGACCTTTTGACCCTGTTTAATTTGCCACGTTTTTAAATTGGTAACTCAACCATCCAGCATCCGAATCATTCAGTTTGGTTTTAATTTGTTGACAACAAACAAATCTAGCACTAATATCGCAATAGCGCCATCTATTCGAAGAATTATAGGAAGGGCATGCTAATTTAGATCTGTGACACTCCATATACATTCAAAATCCCATTGATTTGCATGGAAACACAAGATCGCTGTCAAGAGGCAATTTCGCATCATTCCTCATGTGAATTTCCCCAAAGAGGAGAAGAATACTAGTTCCTGAAGAAAGGTAATGTACTGAAGAAAGGAAATGTAATAAACCTTTCCTAGATTTATTTATGTTTTTTTTTTAAATAATCGGTGTGAATAACGTACATGTGTATAGTGTTTTATAGGCTAGGTCAAGTAAAAGGTTGTTAATTAATTAAAGGGTTAATAATGGAGACTCTGATATAACTATTTGTACATATCTATGACATTTACCCAGTAATGTCATAGTGGTTAGGACATGTTCCACGGTCAGGACATCTTCATCGATCACGGTCAGTATGAGGAGAACGGCTAGGACAGAACCGGCAAAGAATGTCACGTTCCTGGGAGAATGAAAGGTTATGAAATATCAAACTTAGTTCGGCCTTCTTCAGCTCTTAGCACCCAGGAATTCTTTTTGGGTGGGGCAGAGTTTCCCAAACCAAAATAGGCTTTATGGCAACAACCAGGCTAAGCTAGAGTCATGAGGCAGTATGAAGGGTAGAAAGTGGGGGATGCAACTTTATGGGGTATGTCCAAAATTTGTTTGAGTTGCATATACCCCCACACCATGTGAGACATGTGTGCCCCCTACATGTCCCACAAGCTGAAAAATGCTAGTAGATTCATATCGTACCTGAGTTCTGACCCCTACTTTATACTGCTCAAGCTGAAACTTCTTGCGGTAACGCTATACAATTATTAGCATGCCCACATAGCCTAGGAAACCCCCCACTCCCCCACACAATGCTCGTCCATTAACCCCCCATTTTGTGAAGGCCATTGCAATCATGCCAACCCACCACTGGTCAATTCCCAATTCTGCTAAATCATAAAGCAGCCACTTACTGTGCAAGAATGGTCACAATGTTTGAACTAAAAGAATTGAGATACTTGGTAGCCGGCTTGTACCCTCTGTTCAGCCTACATCAAGGAGGAAAACAGAAAAGAACATGTTTAGTTGGGTGAAATCGGGAAACATGGCTTTGCACAACCAGGTTTGCATAATTTCTGAGAATGAAAGAAGAATACACATTGTGGTAGTGAAAGTGGGCCTTACCTTGCCTGGAATTCATGATCCAGCTCATTGAAATGCCTCAGGTAAAGCCTAGCATATAGGGACCTGAAAAATAGTAATAACAAGATAAAATGTGTAAACATGAGCACCAACGATGCAGTAGCTCACAACAAATATGGTAAAGGGAATGTAGTGATAAAGTAACATGATCATTACTAGTTAAGTAACTAGTTGTTCCTGATTAAAGTTCCTGATTAAAATACCATCTGTAGTTTTTTAAAGTGTTTTCAGGTAATGAAATTTGACAGAAATGCATGAACACCCCAAAGGTAACACTGCAACAAGTATCATTATATTTCAAACGTATACAAAACACAGTAGTCTCACTAGTCTGCTGTAGTAGGTTCGTTTTCTATAGACACTAAATTTGATTAAAAAAATTACCAACTAAATTATAAAGAAAAATGAAAGCTCCTGGATGGAATGTGCATCTGTAATGTCACAAATGTTGCCAGATTCTTAATTAAATAAAAAAAATTGGGAACATATTTCAAAGTCAATATCTCAGAAACCAAAAATGCAATTGCAATGGGAATTTTACCACTGAGTGTAGTCTTTCCTACACTTTTTTGTCAGTGGAAGTTGTGTTGGTATTGTCTGTAGGAAACTTTAGACCAGTCTTACCACTTCCTGGCTCCCAGTGCTGACGGCTCCCGCTTGATGAGGTCTGCGTAGCTGAAGAACGAATAAAGGATTTGCCAGAGGGAGATGAAGGGCGAGAGGATTAGGTTAGCCAGGCCGACCCAGAGAATGGTCCTCGATAACCTGCGATGAATAAAAGGTGATACAAAATATTGTATTAAACTCAATACGCTTCAAAATGGGAATCATATTTTCATCAAATTTTAGGACACAAAATTGAGATTTTACAGCCTTTTTCTCTCATTCTGCATATACACATATTAGTAAAGTTTCATATCAGAGAATTCTCTATTTATTGAGAAAACATCTCTAAATTATGTCAGCAACACAACTAGGCTACTTAGCCTAACACACAAATTTCATAAATTATGATGAATGGTTAATTTAAGTATATCTACAATTTGATTTACCTATATTTATAAATTGTAACCATATCTGTGAGTTGTGAGTAGTGTAAGTAAAACAACATTTAAATCAAACTTTTATTCTACTTTAAGTTTCCCCTCCCCCCCCCCACCCCCCATTTACTCAAGTGCAATTTATTTCATACTTTTTCCACAGTCTCGTTAATGCATTATATTTTATATCAATCAATGTTTGAGCCATCACTGGTAAAGGGCTACCCCGCCCAAAGCAATTCCCCTGGATGGGTAACTCACTGTTTTGCTAGTTCATCTCTCTTGGACTTTGCAGCTGGCTTGTAGTCTTCTTTCAGTTCCCAGTAGTTCTTGAATGGTGCCCACGGGCCCCCTGGTAATTGAAAGGGGTTGTTTGCTACATTATTATCAAAATATTGTACGCCACAATCGCAATTATCTCTGCTCAGTAAAGGCCATTCCACACGGTCATATTTTGTTGGATCAAACTGCATTTTGTTAAACATTATTTATTATGACACATACAAATTATTATGACATGGGCTGAATTCCAGCTCATGCTCTGCGTTTGATCCAACTCAGACTGTAGGCCCAGTCCGACGAAAAAGTCCCGCGACAAAATGCAACACTCAAACAACTGATGTGACCTAATTTCTTCACGAATAGGGTGATTTTTTTTTATGTGAAAGATCCAGGGGAGTCTTTCTGATTCAAATTTTAACAATTTTGAGAAAAGAACCAATCACAAAAATTAATTATTATTCTAAATAATTACTCTTTTAAGTTTTTAAAGCAAGTGAAATATCTTTATCAAAGTGAATCTAATCCAGGTAAGAAAAATTGTTTTTAAAACTTACAAAACAAAATCATCTCCAAATTATATTTCAGTCCATTGGTGACAAACACACTGTGGAGAGAGAGAAAAAGGACAATGAGGGCCTTTGACCAGAATGTTAAACAGGTTACTCATACAAATATGCACTTTGATTTTGCATAAGAAATAAAAAATGTTTACAAGACTTTGATACATACATTTCTCCTACAAACAGCAAGGTGTGTTTAAAGTATTAATCAGGGTTTGCTTTTGACAGTTTTGTCTTCATTATATACCACATCATAATGCATATGTATAGTGTGACAATGTATGAAAGATTCACAATAATTAAGAACACAAAATATGTTACCGATATGATTCTGCATAAAAACTAAAATGTTTTCAAGACAGTGGTACCAACCTTTCTCCTAGAATCGGCAAGGTGTGTTTCAGCGGCAACAACGACTTGTTGACCATTGCTATCGTGTAATTTTTGAACCGCAGTATCCTGTGATAAATATCTGTAAAGAGGATAATTGAAGGAGTACTAACGATGTATGCTTTGAGGAGTGTGGTGTGTCGAGTGGCTAATTCAGCGAGCTCGTTATTCAAGGATCACAGTTTTGAGCCCTGGCTAGGTCCATTGCGTTTGTGTCCTTGGGCAAGGCACGTCGATTGCCTCTCTCCACCCAGGTGTGTAAATGGGGACTTGTGAGGTGACGGATTGAGGAGCCACAGGTTGAAACGATGATACACACATACCTCTAGACCCAACCAGTCTGTTTTTTGAGAAGGAAGCAACATATTGCAAGCAGCAAATGTTTTACTGCATGGTGGATATACATAATTTCAAAAAATCTTGATAATAGGCACAAAGATATGCAAGCAGAATTTGCTTCAGTGCTTGTTGTAAACAGATATGATTATAGAAATCCATAAGAATTTCAGCGTAACAATTTTTTGGACGCATTTGAGAATCGCGGAGGAAGAAACAACCAACAAGCAATGCATTGCTAAGCTTTGTATACCCTAAACTGCCATATGCATTGCTAAGCTTCTTATACCCTAAACTGCCATATGCGTTGCTAAGTTTCTTATACCCTAAACTGCCATATGCATTGCTAAGCTTCTTTTACACTAAACTGCCATATGCATTGTTAAGCTTTGTATACCCTAAACTGCCATATGCATTGCTAAGCTTCTTATACACTAAACTGCCATATGCATTGCTAAGCTTCTTATACCCTAAACGGCCATATGCATTGCTAAGTTTCTTATACCCTAAACTGCCATATGCATTGCTAAGCTTCTTATACACTAAACTGCCATATGCATTATTAAGCTTTGTATACCCTAATCTGCCATATGCATTGCTAAGCTTCTTATACACTAAACTGCCATATATGCATTGTTAAGCTTTGTATACCCTAAACTGCCATATGCATTGCTAAGCTTCTTATATCCTAAACTGCCATATGCATTGCTAAGCTACTTATACCCTAAACTGCCATACAAACTTGGCACCTTTGGATTGATTTTTAAGATAAATATTTATTTAACCATACCAGACATACCATGATTATGCCTGAACAACAGTATGAAAATAATAGGACATTCTTTCATGGCAACCATTCTGGGCTGAAATAAGGCAAAGAATTTGTACCACGAGTTAACCTAATGCAAATGCTTTTAAGTGGCATATACTTTTAGGGGGCTTTGGAGACGTTCTAATCTACATAGAAGCAGAGTGGATTTGATATTTATTCTAGAAAATCATTCTGGACATTAATCAAATGGTTAAAAGGTCAAAAAGGAGGGTTTCATAAATATAAACATGCACACCACAACCATGAAAGGAACTAAAATAGTATACAAAGTCTGCAGGCCTTAAGGTTTGTAATAGAAGTTTAGCAAAACCAGGCATGCTCTTGAGGCTAGAAGTGGGTAGCATGCCACCAGGAAAGGACACAGCAGCCTGCTGGTGGCACACATGCAGGTCAGTGCCACCAGCAAGGATCAATCAATCAATGGTGTGTCACAGATGGGTCACCATCAGTCCAGTTTCAGCTTACTATCAGGATTTTGAAAACTCACTCTTAAAATTTGAAAATTGTGAATTATTTCATGTAGGCGATTTTTTCATGGTTGGACATCTTTTTGGCAGGTTTGGGATTGTGGCGATAGCCACATTTTGTACCTCTAGGATACCCCATGATCCCCAGCAGAGGTAGCATTATTGCTTACCTAACTCTGTAAGGTCTGCTTTATGTATACACATTCGTTGTACCTCTAGGATACCCCATGATCCCCAGCAGAGGTAGCATTATTGCTTACCTAACTCTGTAAGGTCTGCTTTAT